>NJDC01058335.1:13132-24280 GCA_002245475.1 Calephelis virginiensis
TTCTGTGATACCTAGCGATATTAATAAAACAGGAGGTCTTCCTGATGTATTGAAAATATTCGTTGGAGCTAAAGTAATGTTGAGGTCGAACATTGACGTATCAAAAGGTTTAGTGAATGGTAACATGGGTTTTATTACAGAAATTATATGGCCAAATTTTCGCAGAGGTCAATTATATGCAGAAGATATTCCATCAGTACGTATCGATTTTGGTCCAGATGGTGTTCATGTAATTAAACCAATATCGGTACAGTTTCCAGCAAAATACAGCTATGGAACTGCTGAGAGACGAATGTTGCCATTGATTCTGAGTTGGGCATCGACCGTCCGCAAGATGCAAGGCTGTACAGTTGATCATGGAGTAATTTATCTAGGTTCTCGACTGTTTGCAGCTGGACAAGCTTACGTAGCACTTAGTCGTGTAAGATCTTTGGACGGGATTCGAATTGAAGAACTCGATTGCTCAAAGCTAACAGGTCAAACTCCATGTAACAGAGAAGCATTAGATGAAATGATTCGATTACGAAGTAACACGTAGTAAGACTTGTCGATATCATTTGTTTGGCAATAAACTTATACCATTAAGTCTCACAGTATAGATTGACAACTGAAAATAACTACAGTTACTTATATGTAGGTATCACGGAATTAATAGTCGATTAGGAAAAATAAAAAGTTTGGAAAATCCAAAAGTGCACGACTCATAATGTTCATTTAATTATTAAATATTAAAAAAAACAAAAAAAAAAACAAAAAAAAACAAAAAAAAATAAAAATAAATGTACATAATATTTATAGTTATAGATATATCACTTTGTTCACTTTATTCATTGAAATTTTTAACACTATTTTCTTAATTTAAATTCATTTAAATTTATTTTCTAATTTTTAGTTCGGTTTTCTATAAAAAGCGTGTTTTTTAGTTTTTTTTGGTTTGAAGTTTTGAAAAAAAAAAATTGAAGTTACATTTTTGGTCTCAATGTGGGTACATTGAGACCAAAAATGTAACTTCAATTTTTACAGTAAAAACAATCAACTAAAATGTAAAAAAATGTTCTTATTAGATAATCTAAATTTGGACTGACTAAATTGATTTTAATATTGAAATTTACATTGCATTGTAAAAATAATAATTAATAGGATACCTAACACCGTTGATGGATAAACATGTTACCAAATCTATTATTATATTTAGTACTACACTATTTACACCTACTTTTGACCATAGCGGTCAAAATCAGAAAATCGTTTATTTCACTTAGACCATTCAAAAAATTAATGTGATAAGTTTGCATAATTCTAAAACTCGGCCGCTGACTGGGCAGGTCCAGTGAAATAAACTCAGTGAATTGTATTTTTCTCAACTCCCCCTTAGAAGAACTCCATACGAGATAATGCTGAAACAACACAAACAACGTACAATTCAGAAATATCCATCTAAGATGAGTGCAATGTTAATAGTATATGTATATCAGTAATGCTGAATGCAGACCAAAAGCGACACTTGCCTACTAAAATGTTAAAACTATTTCATTACAATAATTTAAGAAGATTTAAAATTTTGCATAAGTTTTAATTAGTTTTTTGATAGTACAATGAATGTTAATTGTGGAAGCACAAGCGGCGGTGGGAACGCCACCGGTCAAGCCAAGCCCTGAAAAGTCAACGGCAGACTGGAGAATGCCAAATAGGCACGTGGGATGTGGGAATTGTATGACGACTACTGTGATACAACCCTCGCTTGCTGCATTCGCAACAGTGAGATCCAAGAAACAGTGTGATTGAAAGAAATCTTTAATGTAAAAATGAGAAAATGCATGCTCCATTGCTTTGGTCAAATAGTAACAAATGAAAAATTTACAAAACAGACACACAATGCGAATGTGGATGGATGTAGGTGTCCGTGGAGACCTAGGTTTGTATGTAAATAATAAGAAATGTGAAGGAAGGATCATGACATTTGACTCCTTGTACCTTTGCTATTACCTCAACTTGGACTCTCCGTCTACTTCATAACGGACTTGGCGTGAAGATTCGTGTTCATGAATGTATATAATAATGTAACTGAGTAATATACGATACCAGTACACACTAAATATGGCTACGGCAACAGTGCTTGGTCCACCTACATTGTTAATCATCTGGCGCCAGGAGGCTTTCGGCATGCCTGTACCCATGCGCTAGAACCTGGACACATCTGCTCAAGCATTCTAACTACCCAGTCTCTAGATAATGACATTATACATTAAACTTGCCTTTGTTCGTTGTTTTCTGTAGTTCTGAGATCCAAGCTGATCCCTTTAACAAAATAATATGCTCAACGACCGCACCTATGTAAGCGAAATAATACTGATCCAAATTTGTATTAAATGTTTAGGAATGTTGTAAACAATTTTCAAACAAATCAAGTCATCTGGATTAACTTATCCTCTCCCAATAACGCCAGATAAAATTAGACATACCTGTTCAAGCGTTTGTTTATTTCAAAACATCACCCTAACGTTTATTTCAAATCAAACTAGACACATGTGTTCTAAATAATGACAATGGGAGTCTGTTTCGTGTTGTCTAGACCGGCTGGTCCTCGGCATTGTATGGATCAGCACACAGCCAGCGACCACGGACACCAGCGTACCATAACCATACACAACTATTTGTAAAACAATAGTGGAATGCAAAGTTAGTTTTGCTAGGGATTCACTTCTACTCCAAAGTATACATATAAAAAACTATAGAAGAGTGAGTTATGTACATGGAAGATATAATACAAAAATAGGCAGCAGAATACATTTTTGGTCTGTTTTTCTGTCTGGATACCTAACGTGAATAACTCCTTATTATTGTTGTTTGTTTATTAGTCAATAATATACTAAAAATATGCAATCACGATATTCATAGCAACAATTAATAGGTATATCAATTCAGTACTAAATATACCAAAAACGCTTACACTTTTATCATTTGCTGGCGTATCGTGATCTGCCCATGGTTTAACGACTGACCCGCTACGTGTTCATCAGTTATAGGAGGCAATAATGTTCATACAAATTTAGATTTACACGCAGACATCCTTTTTTAAGGCTTAGGTGGAGAGTCATTGATGGCAGATTTAATTGTAAATAGAGGTTGTGTCGCGCATCAAATTTGTAAAAAATATGATAAAATTAAATAAGCTAAAATTTTGCTATTTAACATAAAATTTAACGGATCACTAGCTTAACTTGCGGCTTCGCCCGCATGTGAAATTATGTCTTTTTATGAATCGTAGCCTATGTAGAATTCTGATGTACAAACTGTCTTCCTGTAAAGTTTCATCTAAATCCGATCAGTAGTTATTCGTGAAAGAGTAACAAACATCTATCCATTCTAACGAACTTTTGCCTTTGATATATACTACTAGCTGTTCCAGCGACTTTCATTCCACCCATTCAGTTTGTATGGGAAAAATAAATTGTTTTTTCCTAGTTTCCTTTCAGTCGTGCTGTTATACCCCGACACTATTGACTGTACCCTTTATACCTTACCCAGCAACTACACGTCAGTCCTACACTCAGATCCCCCTTTCCATGCAGTCTGCATATCATATCACATCCTTAATTTTATCATAGTAAAAACAATAAATTTAAAAGTATAGAATGTTCTAACTAGAAATACATTCCAATTGGAAACATGCATAATTTTAATAAGATACCACATTTTTTTGAATATTGGCGCGAAAAAACCTTGTCTGTCACTTGTCCGGCTCCCGGTACAACAAGCGTTATTAACCTTGTTAAGGGTTGTGGACACTCCTAAACAAATCTTAATTATAATTCTAAAACCTAGTATTCCAAATTCTTATATTATTCTTAATAACTATTATTGTGATTTTATTAAATTTGAAAACATTGCACTCAATCTATCAAATCTTACCTTGCTAAATGAGGATTTTTATTATGTAAATGACATACATACCAGTGACAAATATATAAAAAACTAGATAATATTATTACGAAACCTAATACTATTCTTCACACTTCAATTTCTGTTATTCCTATATCTTATTACAATACTTACCTGTTTACTTATTTATAAGTGCATGATCCTTTGTTTCATACCTGTCCCAAGTTCTCCTATTAATGATAATCCTATTAACGATCCTGAACCTGCTCTTCCACGACCCGTATCTTTTATTTCCAACTTCAACTGAGATTCTCAACTTCACACTGAGAAGATCCAGTGAAAGAAACTCAGCGGGCTTGTCTTTTTTCTATAATAATAGTTACAATATAAACTAGATTAAAATTATAAATTACAATCGAACTTTAACTTAAATAAAAGGTACAACAAATTACATTACAAATTGCAGTGGGAGATTGAAACCTCTATCCCCAAGCATGTTCACATTTTTTAAACTTATTCAAAGGTAGATCTCTAATAACAATGGGTAGCTTATTGTAGAAACGTATACATTGACCCAAAAAGGATTTACTAATTTTGTGGAGACGAGTTTTGTATGCTACTAGATTATTTTTACTCCTCGTATTAACATCGTGAACATCCCTTTTCTTGTAAACACACATACATTTTTTAACATACATGAAATATTTATTTATTTGAATTTTTCTCGTAGGGAATCCCTTACTTTAAGATTATAAATACCTCTAATAGCTCTATTTTGTAATACAAGTATAGTATTTATATCTGCAGAATTTCCCAAAAGAAGTATCCCATAAGACATCAAACTATAAAAATAGCTAAAATACACTACTCGGGCCGCTTCAACATCTGTTTATGTTCTTATTTTTTTTACTGCAAAGGCTGCTGAACTAGGCCTATTTGCCAGTTTCTCAATATAAGGACCCCATTGTTATTTATTATCAATTGTAATACCTAAAAAGACAGTAGATTCAACCAGATCCAGTTTAGATTCATTTAGTTGTACATTGGAATCTACTAACCTAACATTGGGCAACGAAAATCTAATACATTTCGTCTTATTACCATTTAAAAGAAGATTGTCAAGTGTGAACCAATATACAACTTTTGATATTGCATTGTTCACTTCATCATACTTACCTAATTGTCTTTTCAGTTTAAATATAAGTGAAGTGATATCCGCGAACAATACAATATCGTGGATATCTCTTATATGATAAGGTAAGTCATTTATGTATATATATATAAGAAACAAAAATGGACCACGAATGGAGCCTTGCGGTACGCCAATCGTAACCGTAGACCCCGAAGAAGTTTTACCATTTATTAGAACCCTCTGAACTCAATTATTCAAGTATGAGATCATGAAATCAAGAGCTTTGTTCTTAATTCCGAAATAGAGTAATTTTCTTATCAGAGTATCATGATGAACACAGTCGAAAGCCTTAGAGGGACCACAAAATACACCAAATGCATCATGTGAGTTCTCCCAGGCTTCAAATACATTTTTAATAATTCCACGCCTGAATCAACGGTTGAACAACCTTTGGTAAATCCAAACTGTTTATTATGTAACAATTTGTTTATATTACATCAGGAAATACACCATTCAATATGCAGCAGTTAAATGTAATGGCCAAAAGTGGTGCAATATCATAAATTAGTGATGTAACCGTTTCAATAGAATGTCCCCACAAGTCTGTTACTTTATTCGTTTGAAGAAATCATTTTAGAGGTGTTAAACTAAGCTTAAGAGGTGCTAAGCTAAGTAAAGTTAAGCTTTTCTATACAGTCAACATTTCTCACATCAATATCTCTTAATTCCCTTAAGTCTCAGATAAGTCCTCAGTCCTGATCCAGAGAAGCCGGTTCCCATTTTACTCTATTTCTTTATTCAATATACAGTTTTAATCAAGTGTAAATTAATACAAGTCTTTTATTAAAATATCGTTCAGTGTTAAATAAAATCTTTTTTAAGGAGGCTCCCTTCGGCCGTATAACAGTGCAAATAAATAGGTTGTAAAGGCCGTTTTTTTATTTCTAATCTAATCCCCGTCAATTTTAAGGTAAACCGTTCCAGCCCTTCTTGAGTTACAAAAAGTGTAACTAACACGACGTTCTTTTACATTTACAGGCTAGCAGACTAGGCACTTGTGGATATATTTCTATTTTTTCGTAGTATTCTACGTTCATCAGGGATATTGTCCAATGGGAATGGGACAAAGTAGTGCCGTTATTCAAGAGGATATTCATTAGAAGAGGATGTAGGTTCAAATCCTGTCCGAGCTGAAGTTTTTCCTTTCCTTGAAAAATTGTGAGCTAGTAGCAGCTGGTATAGGAAAAAATGATATAGATTCATCGTGTCTGTGTATCTGTCCGTCCGTATGTTACAGCTACTTTTTTCCGAAACTATTAGAGCTATTGATACTTGATAAGTAGATGCATTCTATGAACCGTATTAAGTTTTTTACACAAAAATAGAAAAATGTCATTAAATTACGGGGGTTCCCTGTCTCTTCTGTACTCTATTCTCTTTGATTCATTTGCGTCTATTTATTTAAAGGAGAGATTTCAGTTCTGTAACAGTGAGGTAAAATTCCTCAAGTCCAGTGATAATTATACTCTTCAAGTTCCCTCTCGTAACACTTGTTACTATAGCCGTTCTTTTACCTCGCAAGCAGTGAGGCTTCGGAATTCTCTTCCCGTAGATATCAGGAGAGCTCCAAATATTAATATTTTCAAAAGTATGCTAAAGCGTAATTTTCTTTGTTCACTGTGATTAATACTTTTATTGCTTGTTCTAAATTCTAATAACTATAATTAACACAGGCTTCTGCTTTTAGGATGATTTATATTGTCTATTAGTAGATGCATTTTTATATTTTTAAGAGCACCATTACACAGTATTCTGCTAATCTTATTCCATACTTAAGGGTTGCCTGGAAGAGATCGCTGATTTGGCGATAAGGCCGCCTTTGTGTATGTTGTAATTTAAGTTTTATATTATGTATTTGTAATTTCTCTGTATTTGGTGCACAATAAAGAGTTATTTTATTGTATTGTGATGTGTCTGTGCCTCCCCCGTAACTTCTAAAATAAGTTAACTAAAAGATTAAAAATTACACGTGATGTATAAAAATGTATGATGTACATTACTATGTCAACTTCCGCTGAAAAATGGTTTATCGAGACCTAATAAGTAAAATTTTTAATAGGTACTGTAACAATACTTAAAATAGTAAAAACTCAACTGTTTAGAGATGGCGACGTGCAGCTTAGAATTGTGCAATTTACAGAAGTAACATAAACTGCAACCACTGTGTAGTGTATATGAAATTTGAAATGAATTAACTGAAAGAGCGATATTCCGATGAAGTTGTAAAAACCGCGAGTTTAGTAACATATTAGCAATTTAAAAAAAACTGAAAGATCATTTATATTATATTTAAAATGATTGCTGTTACGGAACCCTTCATGGGCGAGTCCGACTCGCACTTGACCGATTTTATATTTTACTGGGGATTTTCAGTTTTACTGCGCTTACGCTGCGCACTAGAACATAATAACTTAAGTTTTCAAACAAGTTAAATACATATTAAGTGTGTTTGTTTGTTTATGAATTTTGACCATTATTGCCGTATCATTGTAACATAGGTACCTACCTCCTGCATGTACATATTTCTGTTTATTTAGGTATATAAGTAGTTGTTTAACACTCGTTAAACAAAACACTTAATCATCATAATTTACAAGCTATGAGTCTTCACAAAAGTAAACTTCATCTAAAATTGCTTCGTGGGAGACCTTCGCAGGATAATGTAACCGATTTTGGAAAGTATTGTTCAGGAATAACAAAGGAGCTTCTATTAGTCAGCATCTCTTAACACTGACAACTATGACAGTTAAATAACTATTTAATCTATTTGCGAAAACAATATCTTTCTAATTTCACAAGAAACCTTGCAGCTGATGAGCATAAATACAAAGTTAAAACAATTAAAAACAATTTAACTTTGTATTTATGCTTACATAATATGTAGGTACATGTAGAGTTTTATCGATCAATCTTTTTTTTTGAATGACTAACTTGTTGCTAATCTTACGATTTTTTACAACTTCACCGAACTTTCGATCAATCTACAAAAAAAGATGTTCCTTTATTGCTACACAAGGTTTGAACAATTTATCGACTCATTGGCCGTGTTCATTGTATATGAAGTGTAGGTACCTATGTAAAATTGTGAGTTTTGATAAAATATGTTGAGTCCAGTAAAACTGTAAAATACTGACTCCAATTTAATTATTGAGGCTCGATTTGAAAGTTCTGTTTTTGAAAGGTGCCTTACGATTCCGAGACGTTTTGTCCTACGTACGTTTTGTCCCTAACCGTAAAGTTGTTTTCGAGTTGCACCTATTTAATAATGCATTAAACAAGTAAAGTAACCAGGGGGCTGATTATGTAACTCAGTTGCCCACTCAAAATGGAATAGTGTACATCAAATAGCTGTCAAATGACGTGTTTTGTATTTGCTATCTCCAGTGACCAACAGAAATGCAGTAGAGATAGCAAACACAAATGACGTCATTTGATGTACACTTTTGCAGTTTGAGTTGGCAACTGAGATACATAATCACCACCCCGATCGCTAACTTGGATAGCGATTCCTAAAAAAAAGAGTCAGCAGGAACCCTGGATTTGTTATTTTCGTTATTGATGTTTGATGATATACTGTTTCAATTTCGTAATAGGTACAAACAAAAATATATAACTGGCTAATGACTTATTTGTATATAAATATAAAGTTATTAGATAAAATAAACACTACATTTATCATATCATAACTTGTATCTTACTGATCAAAATATACTTAACTTTGTAAACAGAACATTTGATATCAACATTGAGTAATGAACTGCTACAAGTTGACAACGTACAATTTTAATTACCTACGTAATATTATGTAGAAAGATTTACTTTTCGCTTATTACTTACTAGCTGTTGCCCGCAGCGTTGCTCGAGTGGTTAATGATCCCACTGGAACATATTTTTGGGATAAAACTATCGTATGTGTTAATCCAAGTTACCCTCTATGTGTGTGCCAAATTTAATGAAAATTGGTTCAGCAATTTTTGCGTGAAGAAGTAAAAAACATACAAACATACAAATATACAAACTTTAATAATATTTGTATTTAATAAGATTTGTATAAAAAATAATTTTAAGTTATTGCGTAAAACAATCCCACATTTAATATACAATAATGTGTAACTTATACCAAAGACAATAATATTATATTTACTAATCTCTGCTTATACATAACTGAATCAGTTATGTAATACTTACCTTACCTTACCTTGCTGATCAAAACGTAATTAGATATCTGTGTACAGTGTAGGTAGAGCATATTTTGATGTCAACAGTTGTTATTGATTTACCTACTACAATTGCTAAAAGATTAAGATTACCTACTATAAAATCATCACATTCGAAACTAATATAAGTTAATAAATAGCATATTTAATTAAATTAATACAAAATGATTATTATGAATCTAAATTATTGTTCAGTGACATCATAAAATATTACTGACATTATAAATTTTGCAGTTTTGGCAAAAGAAATTCGCTTCTAAAAGTAGAAATTGTTTATTTAATGACGTAGGTACACAACATTTTTTTTTGTACGCATTACTACACAGGATGTCATACTATAAACATATGTGAATTCATCGATAGCCTCTGCCCAACCCTCAAGGGAAGATAATATGTCTATATATGAAAGATATTGCACAGGAATTTTTCAAATTCGAAGAAAACTTTATCTTCTTGATAATCCAGAACAAATGGTGATTAAATCTAATAGTCTTTCTTAATGTTAGTGTGCACGACGACCATAGACAACATCGGCAAGAGTGACTCGAACCAAAGGATGGCACGCGTCGACTTCTTACGGATACTTTGAATTCATGTAAATGTTGAAGTCATTTTATTTTTATTTCAAGTAAATTATGTGTTTTAGTATATAATTATGAGCTTACATACTTTAATTTGATTTGTATAGTTGTTTTGACTTAAAAAATGATGTTTTTAAATAGGTTTTACAATGTTTTATAACGTTTTTGTGTATCTCTATATTAAATGATAAGTAGTAATGAAGTTAAGTCCAACACAAGATTGGTAGACTACAGTCGAGAGCGTACGTTTACGATTGTTTATGTTCTGAATTTAAATATTAGAGACAAATCTGCGACACTGGTTATTTATACGAATTGTGAATGATTTCCTGTCCAATATTACTTTATATGTTCCACAGATACAATTTATCATGTGCACTTGTGTAGTCCCGTTGAAGCAACAAATCATAAGATAAGTGATAACTAATATTAGCCGCATTCCGAGGCGACACTGACCTTCCGCTACAGTTCCGCTGCTCGCCGAACGATAAATTGGCGACATTATATTTGTCCATGCGATCACTTCGTTACGGCACTTACACTGATGTTAATGGAGTCCGCTTCTACCATTTCCGTACACTGACTTGACATAACGCAAAAAAGATAAGGATCAGTGCATTATATGGATTACATACGTACATACAAACGTATATTGGTTGACAAGTGACAAGAATACGTAGTAAGAGTTTCAAAAGAATATATATGTGTAAGAAAAACCGGTAGCCTATTTACAAAATACCTATTAAATTATAAGCGATACATAAAACAGTACAAGTGTTTCTTTGTATAAATATATGAGTTTCAAAAGAAACATTATAATTTTGGAGTGTGAGCAGTATTTTGTGGGAATCATTATCATCACCATCATCAGCCGGAGGACGTCCACTGCTGGACATAGGCCTCCCCCAAAGAGCGCCACAAGTCACAGTCGTCAGCCGCTTGCATCCAGTGGCTCCCCGCGACTTTGACCAGATCGTCAGTCCACCGGGTGTGAGGTCGTCCAACACTACGTCCTCCGGTGCGGGGCCGCCACTTCAAAACCTTTCTTCCCTAATGGTTGTCGGTTTTGCGAGCAATGTGACCTGCCCATTGCCACTTCAGCTTGCTAACTCTATGAACTATGTCGGTTACTCTCGCAGAGAAACACCGAGCATAGTTCTCTCCATAGCACGCTGAGCGACTCTGAGCTTATTTAAGAGGCCCACATTTTTGGCTAGCCTGATGAGAGTTTTACACACCAATCCGGCGCTGGCTCGTGTCTTATTTACATTTCACA
>NJDC01058336.1:0-14842 GCA_002245475.1 Calephelis virginiensis
ACTTATTCAACTTTATCTTAAAATCATTAAAAAGTAAAGGAATTTTAGCTCAGTTTTTTATGGTTAATTATTTATTGCAGCATTGCGTTTTTTGCAAAAAGGTAACTATCAAATCATATTTTATTATTATTAATTGTCAGAACAGAATACTAACAAAGTTTAAACCAATAAAGGGTTGTACTACATGAATATATCTTTATTTTGTTATAATTGTACCTATACATATAGAGAAATCTTAATAATAATAGAAATCACACATACGTGGTCACTCTGTATATTCAAAGGTATTGTAAGTGGGGTAAATTGTTACTTCCTTTTTAGATTCATAATAATTTAACAGACACATATAACACATTACATTCGATTATTTGTAAATTAATAGTAATATAGTCCGAGAGATAAGTCATGGATGTGCCCTTATTATGCAGAATTGAGGTTGAATAGTCTGTAATCTAATTAACTGTAGATATTGTTATGAAGCTGTAGATGCCTTGCATCTTAAGGATATTTATATAAGGAGATAGGTTTTATGACTTTTAATGCAAAACATATTGAACAAAATGTCTTAACTAGTGTAAACACAACCTCATGTCGATTTTTTAAACCTATTTCGTTATATAAGCACCTAAAGTCATATATTTATTATAAAATTCAATTAAGTTAATATTAGAGGTAATTAAAAATGTTTTTAATGTTAATGGCAGTGTGAGTACAGGGTGACCAATATTATTATTAATGTTGAAGAATTCCAATCAAGTTTCACCAAGGATCACTTCAACCTGTATAGATCTGTTGTGTTTGCACCTCTTATTTGATTAGCTTGCACATATTTCAAAAGGCTACAGTCTCTAGAAACTGCATGATGGTCTTGGGACTTAATTGTTATAGAAAACAGCTAATTCAGGCAAAACTGTTTTCTTGAGGCTAAATAATTAACATCCAACCAACTATATATCATTACATTACATAATACAACTATACACAATTATCGCACTATACATAATATTTTAACATGACTACACAAAATAATGTGACAAATAAAATGCAAAACTTCTAAATTTGCTTTGTTAAATCAGCCAGAAATTTTAGAAAAATCATTGTGAGTCTATATATGGCTTTTTCAATGGCATTGCTTTACCCAACATGTAGATATTGGCAAAATCAAACTACACAAGGTAGTTGTAAAAAGCCATACAATAAGAAGAAGAAGAATGACATTATACATTTTATCCATAGATTTTTTATAAATATTACTCCAGTGGCCCTTTGTTATAGTATTTCAATACATCATACTAGTTAGTTTTACTTTCAAATTAGATCATTATTAGAATATATTATAACAGTAGAATTGCATGTGGCTACAGCAGCATAATTTTGAATTTAACTAGCCATTGTAAAATGATTTATATATATCATATACTGTTTCTATAAGTGCCAAGAATATCTGTCCACTATATACTTTGTGAATTCATTTCTTTTTAAAGTGCAAACATAGAAGCATTTTTTGTGTCTTCAATAAATGTATACAAATATGTTTTTATGTTTTAGCAATTTAATATCTATAGTCAAAACCACTGTGCAAGAAATATAAAACTAAGAAGGAAAAGATTTACCGAAATAATTGAATGCTGATTTTGATTATTAGATATTTTGTCAATGTAAATGCTATTTTGTATCACCTGTACACAATTCCAAAGAATATTTTATCAATATCACAAGTTTTTCTTATATTATTTTAATACTAACAATGAACTATTTAGTTAAAATTTTTTGTACCTGCAATAACATTAATATTAATTGATAGTGTTTATAATAAGTATAATTAGTAGAATTACTAAGGTGTAGGGTAAAACCAAAGTACTTTACATACCAATTTCACCCTTATGTGCGTAGTGAACTAAAGGCTGTGCGACTAAAGCACTTAAAAGTCAGGTTCTGAAAATTTACTTTTTATAGTATAGAAAGGGGCGCTGTTCAAAGTTTTCATACAAATGTTTTACGGAGATACTAGCGAGTATAGCGCCGTAAATTCGTGGTAATACGATTATTGATAACAACTAACAAACAACTAAGTGCAATTCTTGTTTCTGTATGATTAAAACAACAGTTGACGAAAAGTCAACAGGCATAATTAAAAATATGTCAGTTATTATATTGTTCTTTTAAAATTTAAATAGTTTACGCCTAGAGCAGGATACCAAAATTAAGAAATTATACCTAATGTCAGACCTGTAAGGAATCTCGATTAATGCAATATTGGAAATTGGAATCGACTATGTCATTTTAGTTACTCTTGAACACAATACAAGCGAGTTATTAAAGTTTAGCTAGTAATAAACAATAAAATATTTTAAAGGAGTCATTAAATTTTGTCGGAACTAAACGTTAATAATCTGATAGTACTGTGTTCAAGAGTACCACACTGTAGGGTTACCCTTGAATATCGAATTCAATGCAAATTGAAAACCGGAATCGTTTTAGATAGGTACCATTTAATTAAAAAAAAATAACTGTTCTAATAAAATATTTTATTATTTTTAACTTATTGTCGTATTCAAGAAAATAATTTCGAATATTGCATGAATATATATTCAAGAGTAACCCTGCATATTATTGGTCCATTTTAACTGATGGATTAAGGACGTATGGATGGCACAACACTTTTGACGACCTTGTCCTTCATTTACTTCCCACGCCCTGGTTGTTAGCATGGCCTTGCCTTTTTCTACCGCTATCACGTCCGTGCCTGAAGATAACAAAAGAGCTGAATATACCAGCCTTATGTTGTCGCAGTGTGTTGGAGACACTAACAAAAACTTAGTGCCGACTAGTCCGTGCTCCACTCTCCTTCTGAAGCTGAACTTAACAAGTAAGAATGCATCAGTAATAATAGCGACGAACACAGCTTACATTTAGACACGAAGGAAGTAGAATTTGTCAATCTAGGGTACACTTGTGAGGCACTTTAAACGAGTCTTTTTCTGTTACATTTTTTATAGCGAAGTCATCAGTTACCATCAGTGTATTTCTGTTAAAAGTTTGCTATACCTGATATCTGGATTTAGACTTGGGTTTAAAGAAAATTCACCCACCTCTAATATGTTACAATCAGTTACACTGTCCTATGGATGGCAAATCGAAAGAATAAAGAACCCCTGTGATAAATGAACTTATTGACTTTGTAGAACTCTAAAATAATTGCCGTCCAATATTGGCAAAAAGATAAGGTATCCTAATTTGTCACGAAGCTATGGTAAGTAGGTCAAGTAGAAAACTACGCATATGTTTAAGAAGAAGGTTAAAGATAAGGACACGAATTGTAAACGTGTGTCAGTGACATTTTGATTTATTTATGTTAAAACACGATTTAATGAAATTGAAGTACACTGTAGTGCTGTTATTATATGCTTATAAACGTTTTGTTTAACATTTTAAGTATTTTTATTTCTCTAAAAATAACACCAGAATTAAAAACGAGACCTACATACCTATATCTGGAAGACAACGTGCTTCGTGATGGTAAGTCATACAAGTCGCATTGTGGCATTGGATACCAAACTTGATGCCTTCCAAACAGTAATACCGCAATGACGAGCACTAACGGTGTAATGGTAGTTTAAGTCGTTGCAGGATTGCCTCTAACAGTAGAGTAGCTAATAGTTTAAAGTATCTTCACGCCCAAATCCCCTAAGATTTGGGCAGAAGCAAAACCAAGGCACCCACGACTAGAAGAAAACACTAAGTCCGACAATGTCATAGGTGATAAGCCTATTGCGAATCTGGCACATACTTATCCCATCCCGGGGACCGTTATTTTTTTTAATAGAAATGTAAAAATGTACATTTTCGATTTTATCTAACAAATTAAGATATTACATTATTCTCTGGGGTATTCACGTCCCAATATGATAAAAATATAGGTATGGAAAAAAGTTTCACTGTATTGCACCTGGGAGCTTAAACTCGCCACATCATACACCGCGTACCTATGTGGATGGACGCGGATAGCTCCAATACCCCATCATCCTCACCCTGGCACATCTTTTATGCTAAGCGCTCTGAACGTCATAGTCCGCTGACCTAAAAGTAAATCCTACTTATTTCATTACAAAATGATGAGATGGGTGTCGAAAGGCACGTTTTTGATTGTACCTAATTAAGAGTTCACACATAATGCACTGTACATAGATTAAGTACCTACCTAGTATATTAATCAGCTCAGGGTCTTGCATTGATCAATACAGTCCTGTATTCATCAACCTGTTACATTCTTCAAAAAAGTAAGTAAGTATCTTCACGCCAATATCCATATATTTCAGTATATAGTAGGTATTCCAGTTATACTATTACACCAAGGCTATGCAAAAGGAACTTGTGACGCATCTATAAAATACTGAAATCTACCACCGGATCGGAACGTGGCCACACACTAAGAAGATCCGACAAGAAACTCAGTGGGCTTGCCTTTTTTCCTCATTTTGATTTTTGAAATATGAACATAATTGTTAAAGTACCTAATAATACATTAATATGAGATTAGCATGAGGAACAATTAATTGCATGCACTCATACCTGGTAAATGGTTAACATTTAGCAATGGAATATTAATTTTTGTTCATACAATTTCAACTAGTTTTTTTTTTAATTTATTAATTGTATGGTCTTTGTAATATAACATAGGTAATCGGAAAGTTTATCGTAAAAACATATATATTTTAATTTCTCTGAATATTTCTTTCAGGGAAAGTCTTGGGCATATGTTATAACATTTAAGGGCAATTTATATATAGGGCCCTTATGGCAAGAACTACGCATTCCCTTAGAGAGCAACTAAAAAAGAATAACTAAAATAAACAATTCTAGGATTTCAACATGGGTTAGTTCCCGTAACCCGATACATTCTATAACCCATAGACTGTACCTATTCTATAGCCCGTTTCATTCCTTAACCCGTTCGTTGTTTTCCGTAACTCGTTGCGTTTAGGTAATTACCCGTTGCATTCCCTAACCCGTCGTATTCTATAACCCGTTGCATTCCATAACCCGTTGCATTCCATAACCCGTTGCACTCCATAACCCGTTGCATTCCATAACCCGTCACATTCTAACTATTCCATGCTTACTTACCTTGACTCATTGCTAACCTTGAAGTTGTATTCTATTATACAGCAGGTATAGAAAAGTAAGCAAGGGTTTCCTGGTAGTAAGAATAACACACTACAAATTGGACTGTGGTAAATACATTTATAGTAATACTAAATATATAAATGACCTAAGGACAGGCTTTTTAGTCTGCTTTGTACATAAAAATGCTTACCAGATTCTCTTTCGTTCAAACCAGAACACGACAACAGCGTGTATGGGCGATAAGATGATAGGATGAATTGATGAAAAAAGTAGGTACCTAGCAAGGCAGAGCGGTGTCATGAGTCGCTACAACAACAAGATTACCTAAAACAACTTGACATTTCAATTTTCTGGTTGCCTGTAAGCTAGCCTCTCCATACAGGGGTAAACGCGTAATCAGACCGACCAAACGCGATATTCGACGGGGATAGGCATTTGTGTGAGGAACTTAGATGTCTATATTTCCGACTTTAGATGTTTACTGATATATTTATTTTAGTATTTCTATGTAATAGCGTGTAAAAGTATAGTACGACTATGACAAGCATCCTTAACACGAGATGTAATTTGCAATAATAATTAGTATACATACATACACATCTTCACGCCAAGTCCGTTACGAGGTCTGCAGGGAGTATCAAGTGCCAAATGTCACGATCCTTGCAGTCTTACCTGGCTTCCTCCACATTAATTACACTTTCAGACAAACACGCCGGTTTCGGAGACTCTTGACACCACCCTCGGACTAAACCCGAGCGATTTGATCATGTCCATCCCTCCACCTTCACATTGTATATCTGCTTTTGCTAATTAAGCAAATTAGTGCTCTATGACAAAAATTCATATGGACAAATTACACTTATTGATCTAATGATCTAATGATCAATAAGTGTAATTTGTCCATATGAATTTTTATTCATTACTATTTAGTAAAAGTAGGTAAGTAATAGATTTTTTTGTACATCAATCGAATGCGATAATTTCAGTTTTATTATTAACTATTCGCTTCATTTTACGATTATCGATTCGATCGACGAGATATAAGATTTATCAAGTTCACATTTTCTTGATAAATTTAAAAAGGTCTCGTATCTTAAAAATAACATTGTTTTTTTTTAATACCAGATAATTATTTGATGTCGGGTCAAGTCGTTACTTGAATTCATCTGAACTCTTGTTTATGTCAAAAAGGTTAAATATGCGCATATTTTAATTATAAGCAATGTAAATGTGTGACGTGTGTACGTAATTATGTGTGTGTTTAATATTGTTACTACTCTAATCGCCACATTTATTGGCTAGACATAATATATGCAGAATAAGATTTGTTTTCTACCTAGACAGAAAGATTAATTCAGACTTTAAGTAAAAAATCTCTACCCCTCCGCAAGTTCCAAGTACCTTATTTTCTTAGAGGATTTTTTCTTACCTTGGTGTTTGGGAACCCCCAAGGTAGCTAGTTGGACCGAGGTGTCTATTCCGCTGTAGTTACCTACTCTTTTCTTTGACACGTGAGAGATTGCAAGAGAATGCCCTTGTTGGAAGGCATATTGTGGAGTAGTTAGGCTCTGCATTCATTGGATTGCCTGTTATAGGGACACGGGGCTGATTATATATCTCAGTGGCCCACTCAAAATGTAAAAGTGTACATCAAATAGATGTCAAATGACGTGTTTTATATTTGCTATCACCATTGACCAACAGAAATACAATAGAGATAGCAAACGCAAATGAGGTCATTTGACAGCTATTTGATGTACACTTCTTCATTTTCAGTTGCCCACTGAAATACATAATCAGCCCCCAGGGTTGCTGGTTGTCGCAGAGAATCTTAGATGGCGCCTCTTATTGGTTGGAGTTTGCGACGTGAGTGATCATGAGAACCAGCATCACCAAAGTCATCAAAGTGCTGAAAAGTATTCGATATGTCAATATTTTAAAACAAGGAAGTGTCTAGTCTCGTCTATCGTCAACAATTATTGTTTCTTAATCACACTAAAATTAAAACATTCAATTAACCCCGACAAAACCTAAATGCATATATTGCTAAAAACTGTCTCGATTACGTCAGTTATTAAATAAAAAAAAATCGTATCGAATTCGATCCATTCGTTCAAAAGCTAAGATGTCACAGACAAACACACCTTCATACACAGACAAGCAACACTTACAACATCCCTCTTTTACCGTATCCAATATTAAGTTTGTTTACTACAAAATACAAACGGTTTCCAGCTTTTTTTTAAAAGGAGAATGAGCAACTTAAAAAAAACATCACGATTTGACATTTTGGGACTGATATGACATGTCTCAAATGTCCCATCTCTTTAATTCTTGCTTCATTTGAAAAAGATAGCATGCATCTAAAATAAGTTTAGTTTGTGAACATCAGAATTCTCACCATTTTCTAACAAAGTGAACGCCGACTTTGGGAAGGTTCAAAGTATAAATATAGGTTATACTTAGCAAAAGGATCTAAAGATGAAAATTCCGGACGATTGCCACTCATTTCTTTCATTCAACATTTAACATACCACAGAAACGGAAACAGAAACAAAACATTTGAAAAATGCGAAAAAAATATACTGAATTATGCACTATAACATCAGTGCGTTAATTAGTATATTATTTAACAATTACGATTATTTACAGCGGATTAACTTTTGCATGTAATCTGCCGCTATATAGGTACCTGAACATGATTATGTAGATTTCTTGAAAGTGACCTTACTCTTTAAGTGATAAAGACATTTGTTTACTTGCTTAATTATAAAATCATTTTGTTAAGTTGCTGGATATATGTTTTTTTCCTAAACAGCCATTGGTGCCAGACTGGCGGATTATCCTCAAGGCAAACTAGGAACGTGTCTACGGACTTGGGCCTGAAAAAATAAGTCAATGAATCACCATTAAATAACGTAAAAAAATCAAGGGATTGGCAATAGATCAAGGAATATCTGAAGTGACTACATATTGCACTACGTGGGTGCTTAGACGTGTAGCGTTATCTGTAGGGTAACATTACACTTAAATCTCGATATTATGTGAATTAGAAATTGGAATCGTATATGTCATTTTAGGTACTTTTGAACATAGTACTAGCGGATTATTAAGGGTAGATTAAGGAATCCAGATTACTTTTGCTCGAGACCTAACATCGAGGCATCTGATTGGCAACGTATCGTTACCATCTTTAGTGTCTCAAGGCAGCGTGAATTTTAGACCACCAGGAAATCTGTCAGATTGTTTGTCTTCCAAAATTAAAAAAAAAATTTAAACTTTTTGTTGCAAAGAGAATTCAATACTATGTGAAATGTAATATTTATCGGGTAACTTGATGCAAATTTCGACTTGACTAATTTGAGATGCTAACGATAATGCCAAAAACAAAAAAAAAGAAAGTGTAGTTTCAAAATTTGGTAGTTTCGGCGCCATCGAAAGAAATTACGGTTGTAGTTTTTTCGAAATTATTGAATTTCGTGTTTATATTGAGTGATATTAGTCAATTTTGGTGGGATTTTGTAAAATTTTTATTCAGTAAAAGTGTACAATTGAAATAACCACGAAGAAATTAGTGTATCGTGCATTCCCTCGTTAGCGCCAAATCTCATGAAATAAGCTTGAGTAATGAATTAACGAATTGAATTGAATTGAATTGAAGTCACTGCCTTACTCAAGACCCTGACATGACTTTCTTTGATTACTTATGACTAATTACCCAATTATGTTATGTTAAATCAGTTTTATACAAATTTCCACTTGACTTATGGCAAATACTAACGTTAGTGTCAAAAACTAAAGAAAAAAAGTGGGGGGTCGAAGGAGGAAGGCACGCTTTTCAAGGGTTCCTAATCTCTAAGATAAAAATGTACCTACAATTGTAAATTAATTAATGTGTACCTAATTATTAATTAGTGATGTATAAATATGACTGTGTAAATAAACTATACTAGTGTAAGGCAGTAAGGAAAAATTAGAGAATTCAGCGTTTTATCACGACAGAAGAGCCATTTGTTCCCTTAGCACATTCTTATATAACAAAATCAACTCCAGACTAAACATTTACAACCTTACCAAATTTAAATGAAAACAAATAGTATCTACTTGGTTGTCTTCACTATCATATGATGAAATTGAACTGTTTTATAAATTTCTTAACATGTATAAAAAATTAATAAAACATTAAATTGTATAAATCCTTTTCTATATACCCCTATCTAACATACATTTTTGATTTTGCACATTAATTGTTTTATTTGTTACATAATATCACAAACACTATGGCAAACGCTCCTACACTCATATCATTTGACAGCGATTTTATATACACTCATCCATTTTGAGTTAGTAACTGAGTTACATAATAACCCCCCTGCTCGCACAGGGTATCCTAGTTGCAGACGCCAGTATCTTACTATGACATTTAGTTTTGAATATAGTTTCTGTTAAACTGTTTGTAAGAGAAATAAATTGATTTTTGTGTTTTTTTATTGCAGACGAAACTAGCAAAAGAAAAGAAACGTCCAATGCTTGCCGTTGATGTGTTCCGGTTCGGAAGGTAAGATAGCCGGTAAACTTCTTTTGCTGGAGGCTTAACATCCCGGCCTCAGGTTGGCTATGCACCATTATCACCTTTAGTGTCGTAGGCGTAGGTCATCGTAGGCGGCGTGAATTTCTTATCATCAGGAAATCTGTCTGCTTGTTTGCCTTCCATTATCATAAAAAAATATTAAGATATGAGCTTATATACTATAAAACTGGTATATGAGATATAAGTTAAACAAAAGATTAATAAAAATAATTCATAAATAGGCGTGGAAGTTTTGGCGCCATTGTGAAAGAAGATGATTTTGGTGTTCAGAATTTTAGTTTTATAATTTGTGTGTAAATAATCGTAATCCAAGGATATGACGTATTATAAAAGAAATCAACGGAGAAACAACGTATGTAAACTTCATGGAATTACAACTAAAGACGTATTCAAGGACTTTGAAGTTAGCAAAGGAAATACAATAACTGGAGAAGAGAATTTGAAATAAATAATAAAAAATAATTTAATACTACGAAATATGTGGCAGCATGGCCAAAAGATCTTAGGCGGACAACTAGGCGGATTAGGATAAGTAAAAAAAAACAACTATGTGCAAGTGAAATGTCGAATTTTGGCGCCATCGAGAGAAAAGACGGTCGAAGTTTTTTCATAATTATTGAATTTCTTATTTATATTGAGTGAAATTAATCAATTTTGCTAACATTTTGAACAGTTTTGTTCAATGAAAGTGCACAATTGACATAATCATGAAGAAATTAGCGTATCGTGTATTTTGTTGCCGCCAATTCTCACTGTATGAGCTTGAGTAATGAGGCCACCGACCCTGACATAACTTATTGACGACTTATGACTAATTATAACTGAATCCCGATTTTGGTGAATTTGGTTAAAATTGATGCAAATTTCTACTTGACTATGGCAAAATTTTTACGTAAATGCCAAAATCTAAAGAAAAAAAAGAAAGTTTTGGCGCCATCGTGAATGAAAATGGCCGTAATTTTTTCACAATTATTGAATATAGTGTAAATTATTAGTAAAAATAGTTAATTTAGGTGGGAATTAGTTAAATTTTGTTAAGTGAAAGTGCACAAATGAAATAATCAAGAAGAAATTAGTGTATCGTGAATTTCCTCGCTGCCACTAAATCTCCCAAAGTGAGCTTGTGTAAAGTGACCACCGCTTCACTCAAGACTCTGACGTGACTTTGTAAATAGTGACTAATGACTGTATAAGAATGAATTGATACAGAAGACATGTGAGTTGTGACTAACGACTGTATAAGAATTAAATAATACGGAAGAAGTGGCAGCTTGGCCTAAAGATCTTAGCCGGCCCCAGAAAGGGGCAAATTAACCTAAAAAAAAGGGAAAAAAGTGAAATGTCAAAAATAAAAATTCAAAACATTGAGAGATTAAAAACGTCAGATAAAATACTATAGTTTATATTTGTTTTTAGCTGGATAGTTCCTATTTTTTAGTTTATTTATCGAATATTAAAAGGCAACTCATTATCAATTGTTTTGTGTAAGATTCATAATGTCTTCTAACCGCTCTAAATCATCGATTCTTGATAAACCCCTAAGCAAAGGGAAAGGGGAAGTATCCTTAGCTCTCTATGCCCTCCTATTTTCTGAAATTGTTCAATATTGTCAGAATCGTTCACATTCCATCAATGAATTACAAAATAAGTAAGTAAATTTATGTTTTTGTTATGATTTGTAAGTAATCTTTGTGTAGCATTTCTGATACCCTACTTGAATTATTATAATTCAATCTTTAACTTGGCATTCGGTTGAGTAGTTTAACATTAGTCACAGCGTTTATTCATTTATGTTCATATTTTTATATTTGACTTGAATTTTATAGAACATCCTTAAATTTTCATGTTCATGTACCGTAAAACATGGTAACTTTGCCAACAAATTTATAACAAACGTGCTTAATTAGTGATATTTCGGAAAATACTGAACTATTTTTTCGGTGTTATATAATACCATACGCTCTATCTCTCGATACACAAAACTAAAAATAGCATACAAATCCATATTTATTAGTCAAAATAACAATTATAGGTGTTGGGCAAAAAATCTTATACATTTGGTGACTTTGCCCACATTACAGAACTCCGTTACTATGAACTTTAACACCATTTTAAAAAAGACTGATTTAAATTCTGCGCAATGCTATAAAGTATTAAATTATGCGCCAAATATTCTCATTCCTTTACCCTTAATACAAGCAATAAGCAAAGTCAAAAAGCCCTCTAGTACATTTTTTGTAGAAAATTTCGAACGTTCAAGGGTTGTCAACATTGACAATATTTAACTACCAACTGTTGCCCGCGTTGTTAATAGTCCCACAGAAACATTTTTACAGAATAAAAACTATTCTATGTGTTACCCCCTATGTGCACGCCAAATTTCATGAAAATTGGTCCAGCGGTTGAGTAACAAGCAAACATACAAACTTTCGCATTTATAATGTTAATATCAATATGATTAAATTATTTTAGTAGGTACCTATGTATTGAGTAAAATTTACATGTGGAATGTAATACATAATAATGATATATTAAAAATGGAAATAATGTAACATATTTTTTTACTTAATCTGCTTTATTTTTACCTAAGGGTTTCTAAAACTAACAAAAAAAACAAAAATAAAATTAAAAAGTATGTACCTATTTTGTCTCTGTTTTGATACGAAAATAACAAATGTAACTAAAATTTATAATAAGTATTACTGAAAAATTATATTGCATAGTTAAAGTTGAGAAGACTTACCGTTATTTTAAGTATGCAGTGGTTTGATTTGGATATGTACATATTGCTTTGAAGAAACTAAAACCCATCAACAAAAACTTCAAAAACTAAGTTGGGATTGTGAAAAGAGGGCATAACTTTGTATTAATAGACTTAATTAAATGTAAATCAATTCCGAACCCTCCTTTTTATACTCTATTAAAAAATGTACCTCGGATGACAACCCTAATGAAAAAGAGACATTGGGCAATGTTGTCAACGATGTTTAAAATATATCCTTGTGACTTTGCCCACCGCTATATTTCATGATTTTATGATGCGTTTAGTGAGGAAAACTAGTCTATATCATTCATTTCTAATGTAATAACAAATGTATAAAAATTACTTCCCTGCGATAACTCCCAAGTAACACTTCTCGAAAAAGTTTTTTTAACAGTTTTTGCCCGCAAAAAACACCCTAATTTCAAAATCGTCTGACAGATAACTAAAGTAACATCTGTAACAGTACGTCCCATTGTGTTGCCAGAAATAAAATTAATTTCTTACTATACTCAAAATGTGCTTACTAGCTATAGACAAATTTGGTATTTTTTAAGTTTTTTAAGAAATACACAACTGGGCAAAGTCAACCGTCACGGGCAAAGTTGCCATGTTTTACGGTAGGTATTATTTATAACATGACCATGACTGATGAACATAAGTCATGGTGGCAAGAAAAAGTAAGGCGGTGGATCCCAACCCGGACAAGTTACTGCACAGCACTCTATCTTCTATATATTTTTCACTGGCAGTCTCTCACACTTAACTGTAATCCTAAGCAATTGTATGTCAACATGACTATTCAAGCTCGGCTTTCTCCAGAAAGGCAATAGTACCTGCGAGTTACTTGTGGTTTTCTGCTTAATCTCTTTGTTAGTTTCCTGTCTGTTCTAAGTTTTGCTTCCCAAGATTTTCTGAGCCCTGGAAGAGTATGTAATGCTTTTTCGTTTTTAATGTGTATATTTTCTCTTATTTAGGACCTGAACTGATATAAGGGACTAAAGACAATAATTTTAATATTATTTGTACAATATATATTATGTTTAGTGATGTACATTGCACATGTAATAGATAAGTCTTGTTTTTATGCCTGTCCAATAATGGGGATCAGAAATACAAATCATAGTAATGGAATATCTAGCATTTTTATTAATTTTAATATGTTTAAAAATAACAATCGCAACTAACACAGGTTGTCAGAAATTGGACAAGATGTTGGAACAAGACTCCTAGATTTATATTTTGTGAGAGAAAGGAACAGTAAACGTGAAATAAAGCTTCTAAATATGCTACTATTCGTCAAGTCAACACTGTGGAAGGTAATTTTTTTTTCTGTTTTTCCTTGTAAATATAATATATATTTTTTTACTATTTTAATGAATGTAAAAATTAGGACCGTCTTTCAAATTAATCAATGTATTGAATATCGATCCATTTTTGCCTTGGAATTTTTTAAATCCAATGTGCTGCCGGTGTATACTGTAAATCATATGACAGACATATGGTTTTCTTTTAGATTTATTTTTGTCACACCATCTTTAAATAGCAACTTCTGCATTGTATACCTGATTAACCTTTGGTGTGCCACGACTATAACGCGGCAGTATAACTATTGAACATGAATGGAAATAACTTTTTGAAAATTATTGAAATTCAGTGATAATTAAAGTGGATGTGACCACTGACCAGGGGGGTGATTATGTAACTCAGTTACCAACTCAAAATGGATGAGTGTACATCAAATCGCTGTCAAATGATGTGTTTTGTATTTGCTATCTCCAGTGACCAACAGAAATACAATAGAGATAGCAAACACAAATGACGTCATTTGATGTACACTTTTACAGTTTGAGTTGACAACTGAGATACATCAGATCACCCCCCAGGTCTCAAATTTTAATAAGACATGCATCAAAAAAATTTAATTAAATTGTACTATTTGCTACCTTTGCTAAATTATACCAACAAGTTTTTTTAACAAAAAATATTGGTCCCTGCATCTTGACACCGAGATGCATTGCAAGCACAATTCTAATACCTACATCTATCCACATTCACAGTGTATATATGGTATGTCAATCTTTCATCAATCATTCTTTCCACGTGATGAAAATAAAAAAAAAAAAAAAAAATCTTTATTCAATACTAAATGCATTAACATTTTTAAAAAAAGGGTAGCGTTTCCTTTTAAATGCAACAAAGCATTTGTGTTAGGAAGCGCTGCTCTGTCATAGCTCAATGTAGATGTTAAGGTAGGTGACACACTAGGTAAAAACAATTTGATTACAAATATTTTAAAATAATTACTTATTGGTGGTGATTCTGCTGTTCACAAACTAAACTTATTTTAGATGCATGCTATC
>NJDC01058337.1:2655-33721 GCA_002245475.1 Calephelis virginiensis
TTATTATATATTAATATTGTAATTATTATATATAATCGCCTTTGTGGTTTAGCGGATCAGTTGTTGGACTTGACTGCATGAGGTCCCGGGTTCGAATCCCGGGTCGGGTAACAAAAAGAAAATTGGGTTTTTCCAATTTTCTAATAAAAAAACTTTGCTCGGGATAGGATATGTGCCCGGTTGGCGATAGGCTTGCCACCTATCACATTGTGGGACATCTTCGGCTAGTCGTGGGTGCCCTGGTTGTGCCTCTGCCTATCTCTTCGGGGATATGAGCGTGAAGATACTGACTGTATATTTATAAATTTTAATCTCTGGAACTTTGAACGGATTTTAAAAATTAGTTGACGATGTAGTGCTGGAACTTATTATATATCTTGGTAGTGCTTTTAGCAGGGATGGAATGTATACCGCGGATGTAGAAAGAGGAGTGTGCAGAGAATAGTGTGAAGGGAGCGTTGCCGCTCGCTGACCGCAATCACAAAAGTAGGGTCCGCTGGTTAGGTCAAGTGGAAAGATGGACAAAGCAAATATACCATTCGAATGCGGATAGATCTAGGTACCCAAGGTAACATTCGACGTGCAAATACCTCGTGTTTTATTCGAAAGTGAAATCAAGTGTGCCCAAAACCGGTGTGTTTATATGAAAATATTTGAACTTGATACACTCTGCCTACGCTATGTAAAATATATTTAAACCGTTTCCATTTCAATCTCAAACCTCTTAAAATCAAAGACTGTTAATTGACCAAGTCAGACGTAAGCCTGCTTTGAAGAAACTACAATATACCCTATTATCTAACCTTCATTAACTCCGTCAGTCACGCCCTCAGTTGCATCACAGGCATTTCGTGTAACTATAACATATATATAAGACCAGGTTACCTACTCCTAGATAACCCTGGCCCCCTGCCTCTGTCTTAACGTTGATACTGCCCTTTATCTCAGTCGGTATGTTAGAGTCCTAAACGACACCAGTCAATGGACGCCACTATTATTTTATTTCACTTATTTAGGGCTGAGTGATGCCTAGGTATATAGCAAGCAACGGATATACCAATTGGTATTTAGATCAATACAGAAACTCAAAATAACTTAACTTAAGCACAGTTAAAAAAACAGATAACTTTATTTCAGTCATGGGATGGACTCTACGAGAGCATTAATGGTCCCACATTAAAAATAGAAGAGTTTGAAGACGAATTTAGTCCGAAGACTGCCTGTAAGTAACGCTATATGTACCTACTTCTTTATATGATATGTTCAGTTTCATTGTAACGATTTTAGTAAAACATGCTTCAAATAACTTTTAAGAACTTAAAATGTAGTCGTTAATCAAAATTAATCAAAAAAAAATAATTAGTTTTTGCGTAATGCGGAGTACACACATACAAAATAAAAAATGTGTCAATTCTTTTTAATTTGTTACAGCAAATAAAAAGGAATGTGGTACATCTAACGAAGAAATTAAAGAAAAAATAGTATTACATTTGGCAGTGCAGCATCTTATTAGAAGTTACCAGGTAAGACAGCGAATACTCATACAACTCTCGTTATATTAAAAGACAATCTTAGACATCTGTGTGATGGCTACAGGCGTGTCGCTGTCCTGTTTATAACTTACTGTAGGTTATAACTTACTAGAAGTAACGCTACTATAATGACAAAAAGAGGACGTATGTAGATTGATGTGCTGGTGGATGAGATGGATGTGCTGCTAGATGAGATGAATAATCAGTTGCGACTGCATAAATCATTTTTTTTTATTTTAGGAATTTAGGTAAATTTAGGTTATTTAGGGAAGAGAGTTCCTTATGAATGAATTGGACTTACCAACAGCTAAAGACCCCAAATATATCCAGCTCAACACAACACACATACCACTGAACTGTGTTTTAGTCCCAAAAATACACACACTACTAAAAACTCAACGTACGTTTCACTTCGCAACCGAAGCATCATCAGGAGATTTCAACTACACTCCACAAAGGTCTAGCACAAATTAGCGCGTAAAAGCGATTTTATTTAGTGAAGCTATTAGCATTTCTTGAGTTCACGCGCGGATGAAAATGGGTACCAGGGGTGAGTTGATCAGATTTGTTTGTTAATTTATCAGTGTAATTGAGTCTTTGTTATTACATTTAATGATTTCAAGTTGTTCTAGTATGTTTAATTTTAATCCTTTATACAGGTATGGATTAATTCGAAAGCATGATCTGTTGATATCCTGTATATCTAGAAGATGTTTAGCAAATTGCGATATACCTATCTTGACGATTTTTATGAAAGCGGATATATGCTCCTTGTAACGAGACACAAAACTGCTATCAGTTTGACTAATGTACACATTGTTACATCCAGGACAACGCAGATGATAGACTGCATTCCCTAATTACGTTATTTATATTTCGTTACATAACCTTGACCAACAAGAGATTAATACATTTTTAGGCTCGCGGGCATCTTCTAGCAAAGATAGATCCACTTAACCTGTCAATTGGGGCTAAGTGGCTGATGAAGATGCCACAAAAGGATTTGCATGAACTGAAGGGACTAGAGTGCAAGATTGTTTCACGGGAACTTGGCACTGTTTTATGTAAGTCGATCAAGTTTAAAATATAGTGATCGCAAGAAATTGCTTACTAGATTAGGTCATTTTTTTTAAATCAAACGACGCTTAATCCAGAAAAACGGGCTAAAATTTTGTGATTATGTTTTTATACACTGTCCTTTTAACTGACAATTAGGGAATGGAAAGGAAAGTATTAGATTTAGGTTTAAAGAATTTATTTCTCAAAAAAGAATATTAAACATTCATTTTAACTTATGGCTTTACTTGTCTGAAACTAGTATTAGATTCGGCCGATGACAAATCTTAAGTAGATGTGTCTATTTCATTTATTTATGTATCTCATTAAATTTACTGATATTAGAAAAATTAAAGAATATTACAAAGATTAGGTTTTATTATGGGAAATGGTGGATAAATCTGTATGTGTACGTTTGTGTGGATGTTAACATCCTGTAATTAAACATAAAGTATCTTCAAAGTATCTTCACGCCCATATCCCCGAAGTGGTAGGCAGAGGTACAACCAAGGCACCCACGACTAGCCGAAGACACTAAGTCCCACAATGTGGCAGGTGGCAAGCCTATCGCCGACCGGGCACATTTCTAATCTCGACCAACATTTTTTTTATTAGAAAATTGGAAAAATCCAATTTTCTTTGTGTTGGCCGACCTAGGATTCGAACCCGGGACCTCATGCAGTCAAGTCCAACACCCGGACCGCTAGACCACAGAGGCGATTGTAGTTAAACATGTTTATTTTTTTATTTTATTATTATATTGCTAATAAGCTGATGTTTTTGTCTATTGTTCGTTTAATCATTCAGATTGAAATTATATATCAAAGGAGCTATCAATTCGATACCAATGTTTATTTTTATGTTAGGTATATCACGAATAACTTTTTACAAAGTGGACCGGTTAAGATCTTTTTATTAAAGAAAACCCCTAATGGATCCCATTTTACTTTTGAGTAAAACTTGCAATCCTTAGGATACGAAAAGAAGAATTATAGAATAATTATAGATCGATCTCATTTGCAACTGTAACCTCTTAAAGTGCTGGACGGTTTGATTGAGAGGCAGTTAAGACTGCACATAGAGCTGCACGACGCCCAATTCGGGTTTAGGCCCCGTTTGTCTATCGAGTGTGCTATACTGTCTCTCAAGCACACGGTCAAGTATTATACAGAGCGGAGCACTGCGGTATATGCGGCTTTTCTCGATCTATCGAAAGCTTTTGATCTGGTTAGGTATGATATCCTATGGCCTAAACTCATCAGCTCTGGTGTGCCTGGAGAGTTCATTAAAATGTTGAAATTTTGGTATAGCCACCAGACTAACCAGGGCAAATGGCAAAGTCAGTTTTCTGATGTGTATGGGTTGGAGTGTGGTTTAAGACAGGGGGGTCCAATGTCTCCCTCACTTTTTAACCTGTTTATTAATGAGCTAATCGTTGAACTCAGTGATACTGGTGTGGGATGCTCTATTGATGGGCTATCTGCCAATAGTATCAGTTATGCAGACGACATGGTGTTGCTGAGTCCTTCGATCTCGGCACTTAGAAAATTGATTTTGACATGCGAGAAATATGCCAAGTCTCACGGCCTTTTATATAATGTTAAAAAGAGTGAGCTTGTGGTTTTTAGAGCGAGGAAAAATAGGGTGTCCAGTGTTCCTCCTGTCCTTTTAAATGGGGAGGCGTTGGTGAAGGTATCGTCCTTTAAATATCTCGGTCACGTAGTTACCGAAAATTTGAAGGACGACGACGATATAGAGAGAGAAAGGAGAGTGATGGCAATCCGGTGTAATATGTAGCGTTGAGGTACGGTAAGGTAACGTTTTGATATGATGATATCAAACGTTGTATACGTGCGGTCTGTTGTTTGACTATACACGGAAGGCTATCAACGCTCTTCGTGTGCAGTATAACAATGGTCTCAGGGTGTTGTTGGGTTTATCGCGCTACTGTAGTGCATCGGGCATGTTTGCGGATGCGCGCATTGACGGTTTTCATACAGTGCTGCGCAAACGCATCGCGTCCTTGCTGAATAGGGTGCGCGGGGGCACCAACAGCATCCTCAAAGTCATAAGTGATAAACATGATGGCTCGATGTTACGGCATTGGGTTCATACTCATTTACACATAGCCGGTGCGTCGAGTCATCAGGGCAAATATTTAAATTAAATGCTTAGAGCTTTGTTTTCACATTTTTTTCTAATTACTAATACTTTTATTGTTGTTTTTATTTTATTTTTCTTTAATTTTGTACGTTACTAACCCAGATATGGACTATGTCTGAAATAAAATTATTTTATTTTTTTTATTTTACTAAGTCCCACAATGTGATAGGTGACAAGCCTATCGCCAAACGGGCACATATCCAATCCCGGGCAACATTATTTTTATTAGAAAATTTAAAATATACAACATCTAATTTTTCTGTTGCCCGACCCGGGAATCGAACCCGGAACCTCAAGAAGTCAAATACGATGCCGGACCGCTAGACCACAGAGGCGATTATACTCGAGAGGCCGAATCGCAGTAGTTTTTGCGATTGTTTTACACTCACTCACTCGTACTGGTATTATCCACTGCGAATCCTATACTGTTCGGAAATATATAAGCAATAAAAAAATCAGCAATGAATCTACGTTTTATTTTAAATCTCGCCGCCGTCTTGTTTGCGCATGCGCAGTGCGCCGTCTTACGTTCTGACGATCTGACGCGAAATTAGAAGTTTTTACCCATTCCATAAAAAATGCGCACCGCCGCTAAAGAAGTTTTCACTTAAAAAATATTGTTTAAAAATATTTATTAATACAATTGGTTATTTAGGTGAAAAGCACATGGATATGTCGTTCGAGTTGCCACAAAGGACTTTCATCGGTGGCAGTGAGACCTGTTTGACATTAAGGTACGCAAATTTACGTATTGAATGGGGAGTTCCACGAGTTATCTCCAAAGATTTTCATTTGATCTTCATTTATATATTATACTAGCTGTACCAGCGAACTTCGTTTCACCAGTTCTATTTGTATGAAAAAACTTTAAATGTTTATTTTTCTTAGTTTCCTCGCAGAATTTCCTTTTTTCTTATCTTTTAAACTTTCCATAGACAATTAATTCAAAACCAAAATTAGTCAGATCGGTCCAGGTTTTCCGAGTTTTAGCAAGCCTAAGAAACAGCAATTGATTTTTATATAAGAAGATAACCTTAGAGGTGTTCAATCCAATAAAAAACATCCAAATAATAAATCAGTAGATTCACAGGAAAAATAGCAATAAGTATCAACTTTTAAAAGACTGTATTAATATATAAAATATGTATGGTTGTATCATGATTGAAAAATACCAAAGCAACTGAACCAATCTAAACGAATTTTAACAGATACCTGCTCCATGTTCTGAGGAAGGATAGAGGCTTCTTCTTAGCCAATGTACTAGTGTATGAGACAGGTAAAAGTGAAATGTGGGTTGGGTGATGTCACAGGGTCACTCTTAATAGGTTGCGTTAGTCATTTATTATAAGGTGAATCACTCCTCTTCCTTAAACTCCATGACAGCATCGCAGAATAAGCCCACTCGTAACCCTACTAATACCTACTCTTAATAGATAATACCTAGTAGTAAAGTATAACACTCACGAAATTAGCAAATCAAATTGTTTAGACAAAGTGACGACTGCAAGAATAGAATGAAAAACAAAGCCGGCGTTTGCACATAAGCAGCTCAGCACAGTAGTTTCTTGTAACCTAATTTCTATGTTTTTGTCTAATCTCATTGTACAATTTGTATGCTTTTTGTCGTGTGCTTTTTCTTTGGTTCAAGTAAGTCATTTGCTTCCAGAGAGATAATAAAACGACTGGAAAAGACCTACTGTTCATCAATAGGCGCTGAATACATGCACCTGTACGAGCTGGACAATATACAGTTCCTCAGGGAGCGTCTGGAACCACCCGGTGCGTACGACAAGACACCAGAAGAAAAGAGGCTCATTATGAGACGTCTCACCAAGGCAGTTTTGTAAGTTGTGTTATTAAACTAAGTTAAATAAAAAAAACGACGGGTTGCACTCTGAGAGTGCCAGCAGAAGTGCAAACTTGAATGTTAACGTTGTGCATTTTTGATATTTTGGTATAGCTAGGGAATAATTTTGCACGAATTGCTTTTATTATCAGTATGAAAGTACTATCATGTATGTGGTAGAATACGATATTAATTTATTGCACTATTACAAACATTCGCGCAAATGTCCTGCGCCGTCTTACGAATTTTAGATCTGACGATCTGACGCGAGTTTAGTAATTTTTACCCATTCCAAGAAAGTGCGCAACGCCGCTAAAGAAGTTTTTACTTTAAAAATGTTAGGCGTTTGAATAATAGTAGTCTAAAATTCACATGCCTAACTTTATTGATATATTTTTAACAGCAAACTAGCAAATGGTGGTACACAAGACCCATTACCGTGAGATTACGGCGCTATGCTCGATAGTGTGTGTAAGTTATTTATATGAAAATTTTAAACTAAATTTTCATTTCAAAATCATTATAGATTTCGTTATGTAAATTAATGGACGTAATCTCTAGCACGTCCATGGTAAAGGATATGTTCGAGTCTAGATTAATAGTTCTCGTGACACTAGGCAGAAATCTCAGTTACAACTGCATTTTAAAGAAACGAGTTGGCTTTAGGTAAACTCTTTTCTTGAAGGTCCCCATTTCGTAATGATTTGGTAACTCAGATTTGTAGAAATCTTTGTGTGCCGAGAGTAAGACTAGCTCCTTTAACAGCGCTACTATCAGGAATTTGAAATTATGTTTATTTCTCTAGAATTAACATTTCACGCCAAAATGCCTCATTTGGTACAGGAGTATCAAATCATGTTAACTTGTAAACTTAAGCGACGACACGCCCGGATCAGCAGATATCTGCCAACTGAGCAATTGATTATTTATGATTTTCTATAGTTAATAAGTAAATAATTAAGTATTGAAATTGATAATTAATACAAAAAATCATAGTCTAGAAAAATACTTTGCCACAAAATGGCCGGCTGAGAAGAGGTTCGGCCTGGAAGGTGGCGAGAGTATGATCGTGATGCTGGAAGAAGTCGTAGACACAAGTACTCAATACGGCGTCGAGTCCATCGTCATGGCCATGCAACATCGAGGTAAATATTTTGTATGAATGTAAAAGTGAGATTGAGGGTTAAAGTGCAGCCGTGCTGGGTTACACCCCATACATGCGTATGGGGTGTAAGTGCAGTCGTTTGATCTTGCCGCTGATTCATTTTAATGAGAGATCGAGCATCTGATGGATTAATTGCGTATGAAGGGCACAGGAGGAAAAGGGGCTCTTTGACATTCTGATTATTTTGAGTAATTAAATGTTAAGTATTTTTTAATTAAGGACACAAATCAAAAAGCGCTTTTAATTCTAAAGTTAGATTTTTTAGATATTGATTGCTAGCCGACCCGGCGAATTTCTTATCGCTAGCATAGCTATTAACAGTTTGTATGAATTAAAGCATTGTTTATTTAATTTTCCCTGTATTTTTCACGATTTTTCTTTTCATAGGAACGTTCCCTGACATTTACTAACGTAACAATAAATAACACAACTGGTCCATCCGCGAAATGGGGATGTATTTTTGTATATACAACATGTAAACGACAGTATTGAAAAATGCAACCATGTATTCTGTACATGATAGACATACGTATGTAGTTGGAATTTTGTGTCGTAAATTTCGTGAATTTTTTTTTTTTTTTATTGATTCACTATAATTTCTATCTAACTATTTTTATTTAATATCTAATTAATAACACACATTTACTGAAAACAGCAATGTAATAAAACAGCGTATTAGGTCGGCACTTACAGCTCACAACGTGCGCGCGCGGCTTAATGCATATTATACCTACTTTGTTCGCTGTACATGTCGGGCTGAAAAACTGCTAAATATTTAACCACTTGTTTCCGACAAAAACTGTAAAAGGAATTTTGAAGTCTGATATCTAAACAGAAGTTTTCGTTACGGTGTCAAATACACCCTGTATAGATATAAATTTTACGATAACATGACCTAATTTGCCCAAGAAAAACGATGTAGACGGATAATTCAAAATCAGAAAATTTGCAAAAAGCGCCTTCTTTTGCTGTACCTTTTTTTATCTGCGTGTCTCGGAATAGATTTATCCTAATATTTTTTTCAGGGCGACTAAATATGCTGGTTAACGTGTGCCGAAAACAATTAACTGATATCTTCGCTCAGTTCAAACCCATGGAGCCGAAAGAACCGGTCAGTTCTGTTACTTGTAGTTCAGAAGATTGAGAGGATAACAAGGCGTCGTATTTCTAGAGTTTAATAAATACACGTTGCCTTTTGACATCAAAGGTGAAATTCATAACATGTGATTGCACTAGGCAGTATAATGCTACTAGTCGTAGCATTCGTAGCATCGCATTTTTTGCTTACTTTCTTTCGAATTAGCGACTCTATAATATTTTTAGAAAAATCAGCGGCTCACTTTTTTAATGCTTTATAATAGGAGACCACAAATGCAAAGGCATTTTGTTGTAATAAGAAATACGCTTTGCTGATAAAGTACTATAGCTTGTTATAGGTTGATAACCAGGTGCCTACAAAAAAATATTGAAATATTCTACTTTACCATACAACATGCACCACTAGGAAACACGAAACGGACTCACACACATCTTCACTACACTCTTATATTTGAATATCACTACGCGATTTTTTTTTATGCGACATGTACATACGTAACTAAATTGTTATGATAGCTAATAGCTATATGTTTTAGGGTTCTGGTGATATAAAATACCATCTGGGCACTTACATCCACCGTTTTATTCGCAAAACGAAAAAGTACATTAAAGTGTCGATGAGCGCCAACCCGTCGCATTTGGAAGTGGTGTCTCCCGTGGTGGTGGGGAAGGCACGCGCCGAACAGCACTGGAAAGGAGATAATAACGGAGACAAAGTGAGTCTATATGAAGTGAGTCTAGATAGTTTTGTTGGTAAATCAAGCTACCGGTACGTATCCAATCCTGTTCCTCCTGTAAGCTTGTATTGAATAACACTATTACAGAGACAATAATGTTAACAAGGCTAAAGCAATTCGCAGATTTACATATTAACTGTCTATCATGCCCGTTCCATTTGGAGATTTTATCTTCGTTGAAGGTAGGGAAAACGCAAATCAAACAACACTCGAAACGACACAATATACAGGATTAGGTAAGGCGGCTATCGGTGGATCGCTACCCGGGGAAATTGCTGCACAATACTTTGTTGGATGGGACAACTGGATTTGTTGGTTGTAACTACCCTATGTTACAACCAGGGCCTCTTACGAGCTGCATGGCAGAGAGTCAGGTGGTCTATTCTACTCAGTGGATCCGGGCCGACAGAGGAAAAAGCTTTTGTGCGATACATGTAATGTACGTACGTGTGGTTATCGAGCTGCAGTACTACTTATTTGGAACTGATGGATCACTTTGTGGTGGGGAAGGCGTGCTCCAAATAACACAAAGGTTGTCAATTATAGTGATTAGGTCAAGTGATTACAATGTCAGGTCGATTAATTTTAGAGTTATATTGTGCCACTACCTGGTGACTGATATACCAGACCAAAGACGCTATCAATTCATAGGTTATGGCAATAATAATGCACGGCGATGCAGCGTTTTGCGGTCAGGGCGTGGTGTATGAGACGATGCACCTGGGCGACCTGCCCGCGTTCACCACCCATGGTTCTATACACATAGTGTGCAACAACCAGATCGGATACACCACGGACCCCCGTTTCGCCAGGAGCTCGCCTTACTGCTCCGGTAACACATACACGTTTATTTTCATCGCACTAATCCATATCAACTAATGTCCCGGGTACGCCTTACTCTTAGTACACAAGCTCTTAAAGCACGACTCTATAGTGTAATACACGTTTTTATTATCCACAGTAAGTGATAAAGTGGATAAAACGTACAAATAATAACCATCGACAGCAACGCATTTTCGCAAATCAACGCAGATTCTTTTGAAGTGATTTAAACCTTTGCATCACGAATGAGATGAGACCAGTCTACTGATCATTGGAACGGATCGCTCATTGTGGATAGCTAACTTTCCAGTCTCACTGTATCATTTCCACGGCCAAAATACTTTTTATATGGTTGAAAAACCTTCCCTATGTAATTGACGTACAAACTTAATGCTATCAGCATTCTCTACCATTCAGTCTTAAAGCCAGGAAAAGAAACAAAAGTAGGTGCATAAAACAAAAAGAAACACATAAGAATAAACAAAACACATTATTATATCAAGCTATGCGTGGAAATATCCTTTCTTTTTTGCCTCTAAGAGGAGACCCTGGTTTAGGATTGCCTTGCATTTCTATACAATAAATTTCCGGCTAGGACAATAATATTAATGAATCTTACATGCAATATTTGATATATAATAGGACCAACACCATCACCTGTAGATTCTTCTGTCTCCTAGGATTACATTTACATATTTTTTTTATGCTGCTAATATACTGTCTTCGAATAGGTAAAGCTGTTGAGATAGATACAAATGTCTTCCAGACGTAGCGAAGTGTGTGAACGCGCCAGTTTTCCATGTAAATGGGGACGACCCGGAGGCGGTAGCACATGTAGCGCGGGTGGCCATCGAGTATCGGTGCAAGTTCAAGAAGGATGTGGTCATTGACCTGGTCTGCTACCGCCGCTTCGGACACAGTGAGGAGGACGAGCCGATGTTCACGCAACCTTTCATGTATAAGAACATACGATCTATGAATACCAGTAAGTGTAGGATTATACTTGTATTAATTAAATACTTGGTCTCGTTAACCATGCCATGCAAAGAAACACTGGAAACGGTTCACAGTAAATCCGTTTTTAATTTTCCGTTAATATACAATCAGCTATGACATGTGAACACCAGATAATCCAAGACCAACTTTAAAGGGTAGCACCTGTTTAGACGGGCCGGGATAGGGCGCATCGCAGCTCAACAATCCGCCTAGATCACTTTCATTTTGTATGGAGCAATGCCCACTGTGCCGGGGCGCATCAGCGCGGATTTTTCCGCGGCGGATTTCTACGAGGCACCCAAAGATCATCGTGGTTTGTGAAATTTTATAAAGTTTCGTGTGACAACTACTAGAGACGCCACTTTCTATACTTGACGATTTTCAAGTCGAGTCGCCCCTCTATTTTTTTGCTCTACTCTTTAGCGTTGAGTAACAGAACTCTGCCGATGCGATGCGGCCCATCCCGCCTCAGTGTGCTTTTGCAACGCGATACGCCCCATAGTCCCGACACGGTCCACCCCGTCAACAGTGGGCGCTGTCCTTAACATCAATGCTGGAGCTAGCCCCAGACAGATATGTTGTTTAACCTGATCAAGTACCACGTTTCGGACACAGTGAGGAAATTCAACGTACATTTCTACAACACAATAATACACGTATTTACACAACATTAAACGTTCAAAAGTATAACCTCTTATGTTATCAACAATAGGTACTTACTAACAAAATTTAAATACACTTTAAGTAATAATTAAAATAAACTATAATTATTATAATAATTGAAAAGACAAATCAAACGTAGTACTTACACAAAACACGAAACTCATTGATCCAGTTGACAAGATATATGGTGAGAAACTGAAAGCCGAAGGCATAGTGACTGACGAAGACATACAGAAATGGGAAAAGGAGTATATGGATACGTTAAACAAACACTTCGAACTGGCGAAGAAGATTACGAAACTTAGTATCATGGATTGGATCGATACTCCGTGGACTGGATTCTTTGAAGCTACCGACCCTAAAAAGGTGAGTGATGATTAATAACAATTTGTTTTCACTGTTATCCGGGGCCCTACCCTGGATTTGATATTATCTAACTATTATCTCACAAAATAGCTGATCGAGTGATCATAATACATACATACATATCTTCACGCCAAGTCCCTTACTTGGTACGCAGAGAGTATCGAGTGCCAGACCTCACAAATCTGTCTGGCTTCCTTCACATTAATTAACCTTTTCATACAAACACGCCGGTTTCGGAGACTCTTGACACCACCCTCGGATAATATCCGATAATATAACCAGCATATTCCTTACTCCGGGGTGCAGATTACGTAAATAACAAATTTCCGAACCTCTCTGTAGACTTTTGCGTATAGATACATAATATTATTACACAAAAAGCATCTTCACGCCCATATCCCCGAAAGGGTAGGCAGAAGCACAACCAGGGCACCCACGACTAGCCGAAGACACTAAGTCCCACGTCCCCAGTCCCCATGTGATAGGTGGCAAGCCTATCGCCAACCAGGCACATTTCCAATCCCGAGCAACAATTTTTTTTTTTATTAGAAAACTGGAAAAACCCAATTTTCTTTTTGTTGCCCGACCCGGGATTCGAACCCCAGACCTCATGCAGTCAAGTCCAACAACTGAACCGCTAGACCACTACTAAAAACTACTACGCTAAAAATAAAAATAGCACAAAGGCTTAGCTTCTTCCGCATTGTAAAAAGTCGCATCACAGTCGTAAACAGTGTGTCTTTGGCTATGACTGTCTTTTATTAGTAATTAATTAAAGTTTTAGAAAATAGGGACAAACCTGCAGCAAACCTTCATTTTTTTCTCAATAACTACTTTGCTTTAAGATCAAGGAAACGGGTATTTGCGAAGCATCTATTTCAACAATATCAAAACATTTTTGTACACCGCCAGAACCCTGGGCTTTTGAAGTTCATAAAGGCATTCATAGAATATTGGATAGCAGAGTGAAAATGGTAAGTTTTGATAAAACATAAAGAGTAATAATTATTTGGACTGTGAGTGGGTTTTAAGAATATTATAATAAAATTAAATTCAGCGGACACGTTCTCAAATAGTGACCGATCATTATAATATGAATCCTTAGACTTACGACAGAAAAATCCTCTATCGAACCTGGGACCAATGGGACAAATAGACCAATCAAGTCCGATGCTGAACCGCTAGACCAAAATACTACAACATACAATAAAATTAAGTATAGATAATATAAAGAATTTTAGCTAAATTTTAGAAACTGAGCAACTTTTTATTTTTATATTAGTGGTCTAATTTCTCAGGCCTCAACTGCTTGACAGTTTTTAAATTGGAAGTGTTTAAGAAAACTAAGAGTGAGTGGCCAGTGTGATATGTGGCCAAACAGAATAGCAATTTGTATGAGAAGTTAATGTAATTTTAGGTAAAAGAAGGTATAGCTGATTGGGCCATGGGTGAAGCTCTCGCGTACGGTTCATTATTGCGAGACGGTATACATATCCGTCTGACTGGTGAAGATGTCGAGAGAGGAACTATGGCACATAGGTTTGTTTCAATACAACCTAATACAAGAAATAATTGAATTTCGTTACAGATCCAGTAAGAGATGAAAACAGATGATTTAAAAGTTTGGAAGAAAATGCATCAATGGTTTTCATAATTTTTATCAGGCTTTTGACAATCTAAATACTTTAGTGAGCACTTAAATTCGCATGTCTAGTTTGTAATATTTTATTATCGTCTGTAAATCAACTTTATTCTAAAAAACTATTAGATGAGGTATACCACGGAGAACTATTGTTCTAAGGCTATTGCTGTTAATTATTACTTGTTTAAACTGATGCACAATTAAGTCTATAAAGGTAAATTTAAGCGCATAAGGCGCTTAAATTAACCTTTATATAATTCATAATATAAATTATTATAGTAGCACTAAGAAAGGATAAAAAAGAGATTTTCAATCTCAGTGTATATTTTTTATATGCGTAGTTGCCTATTTTAGCATGTAGTATTGCAGGCAGTGTCGTAGTCTGGTTTGCAGGGTAGGGTATCCGATACAAAACTTGCTTTCTATATACTCGCAATTAAAACAATAATTATAAATTATAGAATTTAGGAGATATTTTTCACTAGGCACCACGTGTACCATCATCAAGGAGTCGATGGAGCCACACACAGAGTCCTGGACACACTATATCCAGATCAGGCGCGGTACAGCCTTCATAATAGTTCATTGTCGGAATTTGGTAAGTAATGCGACATTTAGCATTATACTGCTAGTGTTGAAAGATTCAATTTGCATAGATACTCCATCATTGTTAGGCGGAACGATATTCGCTGGTCTGAAAGATGGTATATTATAGTGGACTGTATTTATTTGAACTTCGAATACGTATAGAACTGTAATTCACTCACCTCAAATGTTCCGTCTGTATGTCTTCCAATGCGAGGTTGATCCAAATATGATGCAGCAGATGTGATGTTCGAAAAGGGCTACGAGAAGCCTGGAGTTTACGGCCTTACGATGTTCTTTCGATACGATAAGCGACGTACGTACACTGGAGCCGCGCGCGACGTGCTGATTGCGAAATGGAATGCCAGCATCTCGTTCGACGCTCGGCTTGCGAATTGCAGGAACAATATATGTAAAAGAAGGGCTAATATAAGTTAGCCAATACAGTCTCACAAATTCAAAGTGTATAAAAATAAATTAAGCATTTAATTTAACTGGTTTGAAGATCTCTTTTAGCACATTTCTGTTTTCTGACACTGAATGGAGAAATATGCCGCTCGTCATTTATGATTAGCCGGACGTAACTTTTTCTTCTCCCCGTCATTCGTTCCTTTGTCCTTCGAGAGTGGTGGTAATGTTGTAGTGACATGTATGTATTATAGAGAAAGCTTACAAATGTCACTGTTATGGGATTGTCAGGGTCAGGTTGGATATGTGTCTCTAGCAGACGGAGATACCTAAACATTTTTTTATTATTTGAGGAGATAAGCACCACCAATATTAAATTAAGCCCGATGACTGTAGCGTCAGTCGAGATGGCTCATGCCAGCAATGGTGGATGTAGAGGTACAATTCCACAGTTTCACGAACCTTTTAATTGAAATAATTTATTTACTAAAGACTTAATACAGGTATCCTGGGTTTTGAAGTTGGCTACTCCTACTCAAGTCCACGTTTGCTTTCCATATGGGAGGCCCAATACGGGGACTTTGCTGACACGGCGCAGCCCGTGTTCGACACTTTCATATCTAACGGCGAAAGCAAGTGGGTCTGCCAGTCCGGCCTAGTTGTGCAACTGCCGCACGGAATTGATGGAGCAGTGAGTATGACACATTTGATATCCCCCCGTTTCCCGATTTTCCCCGTGTTTGTCCGGGATCCTTTGTAGAATAGACCATCTGCCTTCCTTGCCAGGCAGCTCTTAAAAGGCGAGCATAGGCTTACCATCACTAACAACGTGACATCCGACTAGGTGGTAGAGTTTGGCGGCGACTTGCCCGGATTGGTACCACCGCCTTACCTATTCCTGCCGCCACAACGTCATGACATGTTCCGGTTCGGAGGGTAAGGAAGCCGGTAAACTTACTTTTGCTCGAGGCCTAACATCCCGACCTCAGGTTGGCAGCGCACCATTACCACCTTTGGTGTATCTAGGCGGCGTGAATTTCTTACTATCACGAAATCCGTCCGCTTATTTGCCTTCCTATAACATAAAAAAAATCCATGTAGGATGTCCAGTACGAAGAACACGCTCGCACCTAACGACGAGATGTAGTAGTATCTTCTTGTCTATTCGTACGGTTGCTACACAGGATTCATGAGGTGCGAAACAGCTACGAGTTAGTTTTGGACTACTTTTAATAATAGTAATAATGACGTTTATTTGAAATCAAATAAACAGTCTATAAACAGACTTGCAATATTACAACGAAATTGACTACATGAGACTTGGACTTTGGTGAATATAAGCCTTCCAGAATTCAGGAAAGAAACAGTACTTTGAAAGAGTGTCAGACTGAGTTAATCAAGCAACTAGCAAAGCAACATCCACGTCATAGGTAGGCACCGCACCTATTTTGTTGTCAATAGGCTAATTATACATTATTAACGCCGTCTGTTTGTTTGTCTTCCATTGTAAAAGAAAATGACCACTTGCTTTCAAGTGCCAAGGAAAATAAAAAGCATATACTCATATACATCTTTTTCTTTTATCATCATCACATCGGCCATAGAACGTCACTTCTGAAAATAGGCCTTCGCCATAGATTTCCAAAGCGACCGATCTGACGCAGTCTGCACCTCTTTTTTTAAGTATCTTCATGCACATATCCTCTTCGGGGATATGGGCGTGAAGATACCTACAGACACAGACACTACAGTTGTGCCTCTGCCTACAGAGGCACAACCAGGGTACCCACGACTAGCCGAAGATACTAAGTCCCATAATGTGATAGGTGGCAAGCCTATCGCTAACCGGGCACATGTCCTATCCCAAGCAACATTTTTTTTTTATTAGAAAATTGGAAAAATCCAACCTCTTTGTTTATCCTCACTAAATTAAAGTTTATAATTGACAATGAAAGTGTCGTTAAAATTATTATAATAATTGTGATCATGCAGGGCCCGGAACATTCCTCAGCCCGCATTGAGCGTTACCTCCAGCAAGCTGACGACGACGACGAGGTCATACCCGACTTGGATGATAAAAACTTCGAGTGTGAGTGCATTATTTGCATCATAGTAGAACTGTCGTCTTTTGATATTTCTATCGCCGGCGCTTAGTGACACTTCAAAATATCCCTATTAATAAATGAAGAAACACTTGTACTGTTTTACGTATCACTTTAAATTATAAATTTATTATACATTACGTGTATATCTAGTAACTTAAGTTTTTCCCCTATAACGCTGTAAAAAGTGAAACAGGAAATTCGTAAAACAGTAGGTACAAGACACCGTTTCTTCATTTAAACAACTGCATTTTGTTGATGAATAATTATAATACATACCGGGACAGATATCGCACAGATTTTAAAGCTTTCAAGGCGAATGCTTTCTGCTTACGCGTAGCGGCCTCGTCCGATTCCATCCTTTAGTGATATTTTTAACACCAACAAGAGACAGTTGCTTACCAGTATAATACCAAGCAAAAACTACTCAGAGTTGTGAAAATAACATAATCTATACCTACCTTAATAATAAAAAATCGGGCATCTCATGTCAGCTTATCATTTTTATTTTTCCCCATGTTGGTCCAGGGTCGCTGAATAGAGTAGACCATTTGCCTCTCTGCCAGGATGCTCGTAAGAGTTATATTTCGGTCCGGAGCGAAGGGTAGCTGGTAGACTGGCAAAATAGGCCTAGCATCCCGGCTGCAAGTTAGTGATATCTATGGTGTATTGGCCACGGTTGTCTCTTACCATCAGGAGGCCGTGTGCTTGATCGCTGACCTATTACATACAAAGAGAAAGAGAGAACAATTTAATTTAGAAAACTGTTATTATATGCTGCCATTTAATATCTTATTAAAAATAAAATATTACTGGTATCGAACGAAACTGACAAAGAATATAATATGATCTCTTTCCGTCATACAATATTTAGATTAACTATCGGTATTAGGTAAGTATAAGTTATGCATTATAGCTGCTGATATGAGAAAATAGGTAAAAAATAATAATAATCAACCTAATCAAATATCGATTGGATATTTTTTTAACACCTTAGATTCGACTTATAATAAGGTACTTACTGGGAGGATAAAAATTGGGAGGAGTTCCAGTAGTAGTACCGGTTGGTTTTCTTAAAAAATGGAATGAGTGGGTGAACTTACTCGTATGGTTTGTCACTCAGTGAACCAGTTGCGCGCAGCAAATTGGCTGGTTTGTAACGTGACGACGCCGGCGAACTACTTCCATCTGATACGACGGCAGCTGGCACTGCCCTTCCGCAAACCCCTCATCCTCATGACGCCGAAGGTGGGCCTCAAACATCCCTACTACAGATCGCCATTCAAGGATTTCGTTAGCGGAACTAGATTTCAGCGGTAAGGTCTTATGATTTCTTGTAAAATTATTTAATATTTATACTGTACAATAGTGGCCATTATTACTCGTATTATGTGAGGGGAACGAGTTTTAAAGAATTAACCATTGTGTAGCAAGTCAAACTTGCTAGTTTCCACCTACCATACGTTACAAGTCCTCTATAATACAACTCGTATACATGGCGGAAAAGGGCGTTGACTATCATTACGACATAGATTGTAGTTTGATACTCCCATATCACCGTCATCCTAATGTTAATCTTAATTGATTCTCATTTATCCTGGTTAAAACGCTCCGAGGTTCGCTTTCATACTATATAAATATAATGTATAAATCTCGTGTCACAATGTTTGTCCTCAATGGACTCCTAAACCACTTAACCGATTATAATAAAATTCGCACACCATATGCAGTTCGATCCAACTTGAGAGATAGGATAGCTTACATCTCAATTTATCGCGGGCGAAGCCGCGGGTAACAGCTAGTATAAATATAAAATATAATTGAATAATTATTGGCTTCGTCAACAGTAGTTCTTAGTTCTTGGTGTGCAACATATGCTACTCTTTTATATTTATAGTCTGTTATTTTCCTTAATTAGGTAATTGTCTACCTGTAAATGCGTAACCATAGACAATTACCATATCTACTTGTAAGCGAAAACTTGTAATTGGCCCTATATTAGATATTATTTATGTTACCAATTTTATTAGATGTAAGTTTCCCTTTAATGGTTAAACAAAATAAAATATACTTCTGTAACTCGCTTGATCTTCAGCCATCCTTATATAGTGATCGCATAGTGAGTATATTGCCACATGGGGCCTGTCCCGTGATATCCAGTCACCGGTGCTACACTACTCACTACTGTAAAATTATTGTCGTTGCTTCCACTTCTAGGAATCGTGTACAAAACTTGACAAAAGTCTGTAATTGAGACGCCTTATCATGGTTTGTAAATTTTTGTGTTAACCAAGTACCTACTTATGACAAAAAAATCATTTAAAAGTTTCAATTTTCCACCACTTTCGAAAATGTCCACAGAGTCATACCTGAAAAGGGTCCTGCCAGTAAAAAGCCCAAAGATGTAAAGAAACTTATTTTTTGCTCTGGCAAAGTAGCTATCATCATTGACGAGCTCAGAAAGGAAAAGAAATTAGAAGAGAAGATTGCCTTGTGCAGAATAGAACAGATTTTCCCCTTCCCCTATGATCTCGTGTTAAAAGAGTTCTGTAAATACGATAAAGCGAAGGTTGTTTTCTGTCAAGAGGAGCACAAGAATCAAGGACCTTTACTCTTCGTGAAAATTCGAATGGAGAATCTATTTGGGAAGAAGATACAGTGAGTGATATTTTTAACTGATTTGTTTAAGGCACTACAATATGGTGCTGTACGTTAACTTGAACGTACTGACCTTGGGCGCGGAACGTGGCCTAAATCTTTGCTATGTCACCAAAATTACTACTTCCTGAATTTAAATGCTTGTTGTCGTATGCCTGTGGAAGGTAGGATAGCCAATATCCTTATTTATGGAAGTGGCTTAAATATTCCAGCTCAGGTCGGGTCCAGATTAGGAGTTAATAAAAGGTTATAATGAAATTTAATCAAAGGCTTTTTTACGTGTATCGTCAAGCCGGTATCCCAATTGGGCAGTAGTAATCAGGACCACACCCACGACTAACCGAAGGCACGTTAGTCCAATAATATGCTAGGTGGCCAATCGGACTCGTGTCCAATACCGGGAGATTTTATTAGAAAATTATTAAAACACATTTCTATCCGGGAAACGAACCCGGGACCTCATGAAGTCAATTTTAATACCGACTGCTAGACCATAGAGATTTAAGGCCACAAACTGGATCTCAGCGATTGCGGGGCGGCGGCGACAGCGGCGCGATCTAACACAGATTCTTATTGAAGTGAACTGGATGTCAGCGGAGCGGGGGCGGAGCGGGGGCGGAGCGGGGGCGGAGCGGGCATCGGTGCCCGAGTAACGAGCGACCGTCAAGCGGTCTCCCTGCGATTGAGTCAACGTAGTGCTGTTCCCCTTTGTATTTAATATTTGTCGATAAATTTGCGTACATCGCAGCGTTTTACCGGAGGGAATAATTAGTGAAATTTTTTTAGATCACCAATTTGGAATACCAAACATTTGAATAATAAAAAAAGATTATAATATGTGTAGGTTGGTTCTAAATTTGACTGTATAGTTCCTACAATAAAATATATTAATCAGAGGTCTCTCCACCCATTCCTGTATAATCGTGCAACTTGTTGGGGTATTGTTATAAATTATACGAATCAAAAGCACTCGGTTTAAAAGATGTTGCCGCCCGCGCAGCGCCGTATAGACACCGTGCTCACATCAAACACAACACTTCGTCGCCGCGACACGAGCGATCTGGCCGTTGACATCGAGTTCGGGCATAGTCCGCCGCGCTGAGATCCAGTTTGAGGCCTAAAAGTCAAACAATCACACGAAATTCCTGATAACGCTTTACTCATTGATACCCAAAGATGTTACGGTGGTAATCTGAGGACGAGATATTAAGCATGTTGCATAAATGTAATTCCTTCCAAACAGGTCCCGACATGGCCGACACTATCTTTATGGCAGGTGGATAGAGTAAGGTTGTAGTACCAAATGCAGAACTCGACTACCAGTTGGGCTGACTGCACTGGTTGAATAATTTGATGGCATTAATTACATACAGTCGCTCGTGGTGCCATAAGCCACATGATAGTCCTGATCGAACTCCAATCCTAAGTTATATTTCATTCAAATCAGAATGAAATATAACCTAGGATTAGGTCGAGTAGAAGACATCTTCGATAGAAATAAATCAGCTGCATTCTAAAATCCCATGAACTATTGGCAGCTGTATATCCCGGCCATCGAGTGCGGCGTCGGCGACTGGCATCAAATGGATCCACGCTAAAGAGTTAGCAGAACTTAAGGCTAAGATCGTCGAGTTTTAGCAACACATTTTTTGAATAAACTGTATTTGAATAAAATTTTTCGTGTTCTTGTACTCCTTACCTTAGCGCAAATTTCTTACGAAAAAGAAAATATTTATTTTCCATAGAACATACAATAGTTCTTGTGACGCCTCTATAAAATTCTAAAAATTAGCAGCGGATTGGATCCTGAAGCTGCTGGCCTATATTTTTAAAGAATATAGGCTAACAACTTTCTGATTAGTAGCTCGTAAGAGGCGTTCGTCAAAACTGACGGACCAACTCTTCTCAGAATTTAAAATACATAGGTACGCTTTTTAATTAAAATACAGCGAACAAAGTATCTTCACGCCCATATCCCCGAAAATGTAGGCAGAGACACAACCAGGGCACCCACGACTAGCCGAAGACATGAAGTCCCACAATGTGATAGGTGACAAGCCTGTCGCCAACCGGGCACATCGAGTCCCGAGCAACATTTTTTTTATTTTTATCGATCATTTCCTTGAACCATATTCATAACATCCCTCACAGAAACCCAAAACTTTTCCAAGTCTTGAGTCGATGACGAGTTTCCTGGACTTAAAGAGATCGCGACGAGTACGCTTCTGGCCATTGATTCCCAAATGGTCGATGCATGTCATCGGCTGTGTGTTCCATGAGATGCCCTTGATTTGTATATGAATAAGCTGCCCCGAAAAACAAATTTCTCATCTATATCTATGCATTTTTCTCGGGTAAGAGGCTACGATTGTCGTAAGGCGGTCTCTGTATATTTTATGAGGATAAGACGCTTGTACATTTTACCGCGAGAAGTAATAAGACTTAACGGGTGATATCTACACGCGACGTTACAGTGTTTGCCCGGGACTAGTAGGCTACTTAAGACTGCGAGAATTCACTAAAGGCTGTCCCAGCGGCCAGCGTCCGTTTGTATACTCAACTGAGCGCTCCCTTATTTCTCTCTATAGTTTATGTAGCGAAGGCTGGTATTCTACAGACGGGAATCTAATGTAACGCCCCTAATATCGCCTGGGTGTGCTAATCGATCTTTCCGGTAGGTTAGGTATCGTCCTCTAGTCCGGGACTATACTACAGTACGAAACTGCGACAAACTGGACATGTTTGGTTAATAAACGGACGAACTGAAAGAAATGGCGGACTTTGCTTCCTCGGCTGTATGTTTTTATTAAGTACATCAGGAATTTGATTGAGAAACTCAATTGTAGAAACTAGATGGTTGTATTGAGTTTTTACCAGTCTACAACTTGTTAGGTCTGAGTTGCTAATAGGGAGGAATCTGAGAGTCCTAGTTGGAAAACTAAGTACTGGTCTGGTAGGTAATGTGTGTGGTACTTCTACGGAACATTGATGTCTGGTAGGCTCAGAGGCATCTACCAGGCGAAGGTAGAGCCGATTTACGGCCAATATTAATAATCAATCTTAATTTAAATCTTGCTGTCCAAGATTGATATTTTGATCCATTTTCATGTTACCGCTTGCCAATAACATATCTGCGGACAGGATAAATATGGTAATTAGGTATAGGATAGCCGGCGGATACGCAGCTATCTAGATTGCTTGAAATCTATCTTTAGAGATACATTATTAACATTGGCCGTGAGGGTATAATTGATCCAGCCTAAAAATTGTTTTGGATTCATCGAGCGGTTTTCTATCCCCATTTTATATACAATTAATTAACCACTAATTAGGTTTTGTTTTGGCAAATCATGTAAAAGTTCTGGTTGGACCAGTTTACGATAAGTACTTATTGGTCAAGTTTGTTAGGAGCACAAAGTAAAGTTTGATTGTTAGGAGTACAGAAATAGGAATATAACTTAGAGGTCAATGGTTAGGAGTTTTAATTTGTCAAATATCAAAAAGTTCTGATTTGTCAAGCCTATTGTTAGTACCTATTTGTCAAATCTGTCAAAATATTTTTATTGATTCCTAACTTGCCTGTAAAATTCCATACTCCATACTTCCTGTCCTTGATACAAAAAATGGATCTGTGATAATTTTTATTAACTAATATGTGGCATGAAGGGAGGTTCCATCTTCGAAAATATAATTATAACAACAACAGTTCTAATCAGTTCACCCACAAAATCAAAATTTCATCATTCCTACTATTTTTACACATCAACTTTTTCTTTAATTGTTCCAGAATCTCAATAATTGTTTGGAGCGCTGAAAATCACGACGTTTCGATAGCATGCCTCTGATTTTGCCATTTATTCGTATATAATTGTTTTAAAATCTTTGAAAATTAATTCATTTCTAAATTTTTTGTCTTAGAAAAGGTAATTGAATTGGTCATCATTAATGATGCTATTTTATTATTTTGTGGTGAATCTTATATATACATATATAGCACATTTCCTTAAAATCTGTTTCTAGTTTTACTAAGCATATGTACACCTCAATTGGTTGTTAGATTTTGTTTTTTTATTCGACATAAATTTGTAATTGTTATGCAAAAGGATCTTTCTGTATTTTTCACTTTCAGCAAAACTAAAGCGGTCACTCATGTTTTTATATAATAAAAAACCGAGCAAAGCTCGGTAATACAGGTAGTATTACCGAGCTTTGCTCGGTTTTTTTTTGTAAATTGTGTTTTTTAGAAATTATATTTAAGTACGACCCATAATTTAAAATTTCTTAGCAAACACTCATTGACTAACAACGCCATCTGCTGGTACAACTTTATTGCTAAAAAAATAAATATTATTACTCGCCAATATATGTCAGGAAGAGTCATATTTTTAGTTTAAGCATGAATAAAATCTTCAGTTTAAACACAAATATAATGACATTTTCTAAAAATGATTCCTAGCTAGATCGATTTATCGCCCCCGAAACCCCCTACATACTAAATTTCATGAAAACCGTTGGAACCGATTCCAAGATTCCAATTATATATACCTATATAATAAAGAATTGCTCATTTAAAAGTATAAGATAACGAAAGTATCTAGTCGAACTATATCCATTATAATTACAATACCTGCCAGCGGATACAAGAAATTAACAACGAATTCATACTTCTAGTCACTTAATTGATATATTTTAAATAATGACAGCAAACAAATCCATTTTTCGTATAAATAACAGGAAGTATAGATACATCACGACTAATTTCACAGGCAAGTTGTTTATTTCTTAATTAGCAATTATTTTAACAGATTTGACAAATCAATACCATAGAAATTCCATATTTCATAGAAATAGGAATATTAGAGGTCAATGGTTCTAACTTCTAATAGTAGGTTTGACGAATTGAAAATTTTGTTAATTTCGACATATTAGAACTATGTACAGACTTGACGAATCAATACTTTTCGTAGACTTCTCCAACCAGAACTTTTTACATATTTAAGGTTGTTGGAAATTGTTGAAAAATAAACTCTTAATGATTTGGCAATACGAAACCTAGTAAGTGTACAAATAAAAAAATAAAATTGGCGATAGAACCCGCCTAACTAATCGAAATTTTTAGTCTTGGCCAATTATATCCTAAATCGTAGAGCCTATAAGTAAGAATATCCAGTGTGAGGCCGTTACTGTTGTTGCAAGGACTTGTGTCTGTAGAAAGCAAGTAATTGTACTTTACAAATGTTCCTACTGTGTAGGTACGCACTTACGCAAAGCGGTATTCGTCGTAAGATGCGGGCAGTCGTCAGTAACTAACTTCAGAGCCTTTTTACCTTTATTTTTAGACTTGCAAATACAAAAAGGTAAACAGGTACTTAAAGAACAAAACGAGCCCGTTTAGTTACAAACTTTATTTGAAACTTCAATGTACAATACACTAGCCTTGAGACAAATGCATAATAAAATAGATCTTAGCAAGTACTAACAATGTATTTCACTATATTTTGATATATAAAAATATCATTCTTTCTCGTCGTACACCACTATCGTAATTCTAAGGCCAAGCGCGCACCGGCGACTTGATAGTGTCATCTCGACACTATGTGCATCTCGTTCAGTTACGACACTACAGTACGAGACAAATATACGACCACGGTGAAAAGTCTCTCGTGCGCGCTCTCTCTAATATTTGATTTACACGTAGCACAATCAAGCTAAAAAGGGTGCTATGTAGGTGGTTATATTGTAGCCACTAATAAAACTGATTGATTTGACCGTTAGACGAGAGGCATCCAGAACGGATAAATTACAAGGTTCGACCAAAACAGGCCTAAGAAAACGCATTGGTAGATTTCAACACAGCGCATTTACGTTTGACCTTAATCTCTTTTGTTTTTAAACAAATACGCTAGTTAATTTTTATTTTGGACGACTTCTTTACACAAGGCTCTCTCAGTATTTTTTTATCCGAGAGAAATGCCAATATAAACGACTCTCCATGTTAATTTAGGATTAAGTCAAAAACAATCTTTTTGCGAACTGGCTAGCGTTGCAAATAATGAGGCTTTATTGAAGTCATTGGACTTCACTCTGAAAAGATAACTATTGGTAAGATGTTAACGAAAACACATTTCTATTGTAACACTTTCTCGAGGTATATCTGTTTTATTTAATTTTCTTTATAATAAAATAATCGGTATTTACGCATTATATTTTCTATCTATAAAAACTAAATAAATAAATTGTTCAATGTAAAAAACATACTATGTATTGTGCTACTTTTGTTTTAGGAAGATATGCCTGACAGATTATTTTTCCGTGTTACGTATGCTGTTTCCATCTGATTAAACATTAAGTGGCACAAATAAATAACAATTACAAAAAAAAAATCTAACTGACAATATTACTATTATAAATATTCATGTACAAATTGTTATATTATTATAATATTTAAATAGTTATATGTTCAAAATGTCATGTGCGTGGAAAGGACCTTTTAAAAATAGAAAATCGGAATCGAATAAGGAATCGTTAAGTTGCATTGCATTATAATTCTCAATTATGAACTGTCACGCATGTTTTCATAAACCAAAACAGTACAATAAGAGAACAGTAATACAGTAATTAACAATAATTATAAAAAATATAACAATATAAATATTTTTATTTGTTCATTGGGTACAAAAATAATATTATTTAAAGGTAACAGTAAATAGTTATAGTTATTGTGCTAAACAGAAACATTTGCCAGATACAGATTGTCTGAAACTAAGTTATTAGCATCTCGCCTGTAGCATTTATTGAAAACATATTCATTACATTTTCAAACACTCTTTTCGGTTTGTTTTCCTGGCAACACTACCGGTTAGTTTTACAAGTGTTTATCAAAAAAGTGCACTTTTATTCTGATGGTACATATAAATTCTGATGGTTATCAAAATACGTACGTCTGTAATGTTACGTTTTTATGCATAAGCCGACTGTAGCTTAGTGTCGGTAAATTGAACTATGTGAGAATATATCGCGTAGGTTAGATTTTTCTGTATTATTGAGTTTAAGCAATCCCTCGAAATAATCTGACTCAATCCCTTACATAAAAAATACTTTAATACGAAATACGAAAAAAACTGCCATTATCGACAAGTTTTATGTGAAACACCTTGTATATCAAAACGATCGCATAATAAAATATTACACATGGCAAAATTAAATTACCTATATATAGTAAGATAAAGGCTTACTTAAAATTGTAGTTAAGTAATTTTTATTATATTATAGTAAAATGATTTATATTAATAAGTTAGACAGTGTATTGACATAAAACAATCAAAGTTGGTAAATTTGTCTACATTGCACAATATATGAAGATGCAATATGAACACCTATATCATACAGATGCATAGATTATCATAAAATTAAGGATGCATTATGTAGGATAAGGTGAAGCAAACGAAAGCGAACAAAGTGTCTTCGTTCTCTTTCATTTGCTAGTTCTGAACCCGACATTACAACAACGTAACGATGATGTTAGAGATGCCGCTGGAGAAAACTACGAACAAATTGTCTATTCATTAGAATATATCGTAATGGCACCAAAACCTATATATTAATAAATATACATCTTTAAAACATAATTAATATTATTTTTTTTATATTATGTCAAATAGTAAAAAAATACTACGTCTGAATCGAAAAGATTTCGCAATTGACGTCATAAAATTGGTCGTCATTTTTCGAAATGTACCTATTAGAGAAAAAAATACCAGAACAGATTACAAGAAAACAACAAATAAAAGCAGTTTTTGATTAACCTATATACATAAAAGTGAATCCCCATTTCGCGTGGTCATAGCATCCCACGCCTGAACTCGTTTCTTCTTTTTTTGTTTTGTTAGTTATCGTCAGAAGAAGGTTCTTATTAAAGAAAACCGAAAAAAATATAGGGAAAAGGGTAAAAAGAATACTTTTATCTATAAAAAATGTTAGTACCTGTAAAACTCAAGCGAAACGAAGTTCGTCGGGTCGGCTAGTTAAAGATAAACACATTCGACTAACTAAAAGAATGCAAATTGCTGTGGTAGGGAGAATACACAAAAATGCCTAAAAAGATAATCAGCTAAAGCGAAATCTGTGAGATTTGGTACTCTCGTAAAAAAAAAGAGTGATACACATAACACATAAAGGTAAAATTATATTTAGCAATACTACAAACACATAGGTAAGGCACGATAAAAGTTCAGCGGGGCTGTTCAGTATCGTTTTACGGCCAATGTTAATAATGTATCTCAATCTAATGGATTTCAAGCAATCTAGATTGCTGCGTATCCGGCGGCCTATCCTATACCTAATTGCCATATTTATTCTGTTCACAGATATGTTATTGGCAAACAATAACATAAAAATGGATCAAAATATCAATTTTGGACAACAAGTTTTGGATTAGGATTGATTATTAACATTGGCCATTAGTGATTATCACTGAGTAAAGTGTACATCAAATAGTTGTCAAATGATGATTTTTGTATTTTGCTATCTCCTGTGACCAACAGAAATGCAATAGAGACAGCAAACATAAAACACAGTTATAACATTTCAAATCATTGTCACTAAAGTTTAAAACATGTGGAATCCAATATTTCAAATGTTAGTATTCTTCTATAACAGTGGATCCCAATCATTGGTCCGCGAAAGTGGCAATTCGTCATTAACTTTACAAGTTAATGACGAATAGTAAGTCATGCTCATGACACAACTGAATCGAAATCTAATCAGCAGATTACAGTGTTACACTGGCTTATTCGCATGCGTCAGGGACTATTATAGTGGCGAAACATTTACGGAACGCAAGCATTATAGGAATAGGAACTGTAGTGCTCGGAAAACATGTGGCGCTTGTCGTGCTGTCCACAATACCTGGTTTGGTTTTGGTGATTTACTGCAGAATCGCACACTTATTTGATTTTTATTGTACTTAAATAGGTTATAATAATGACAGATGAAAGATTGACAAAGCAGATATACAATGCGAATGTAGATGGATGTAGGTACACGTGGAGACCAAGGTTGACATTCCACGATCAGATCACTCGGATATTATCTGAGGGTGGTGTCAAGAGTCTCCGAAACCGGCCTGTTTGTATGCAAACGGTAATGAATGTGAATGAAGCTAAACAGGATTGTCAGGATCGTGAGGTCTGGCACTCGATACTCTCTGCCTATCCCGTAAGGGATTTGGCTTGAAGTTATATATGTATGTATGTATACATAGGTTACAGTTTTAAATAGCTGGGTTTTGCTGAACGACGCCAAACGCCACCCGCTTCTTTATGAAATATAAAATTTGTAAAAACAGCGCGGACTAATACGTATCTATGTCGTCTTATAGAGAAAAACAAAACATATATAAAGTTTCTTTGCAGTTCCGATAACGATTACCGAAAAATTATTAATATACTCGACACTTACACTTTTTTAAATATACTATTAAATTTCTCTATCATTTGTGAACCGACATTAGTATTTGTTTGAAAAAGTGGTCTTTTTGCTACCAAGTTTTATCAGACGGTTGAACCCCATGAAAATGAAGGAAAATCCTCTCTTTTGTAAAGTTTGACGACATATTTCCGACGGAAATTTATTTTATTTGTGTAAAGAATATTTAGATGTCTGCATTTCCGGGTCTGGGTGTTTATTAAATCTATTCTGGTATATATTTAAGTATTTCTATATATTAGAATCGTTGACTAACACCCATAACACAAGCATATAATTTGCTTACTTTGGGGTTAGATTCAATTTGTGTGACTTGTCCAGTGAAATTTATTTATTATATTGAATTTGTAGTCCGATTTTAGAAGTTTCGACCGTATTTAAATTACTGCTTCACAGGCAAATGAGTTTGAGCTCATTCTCACAGTTACGCAGGAAAAACTAACGAGGAACCACTGCTTTATATTTTAGGATTATTTATAAAAAAGTAATACGTTAATATTAATTCTTCTTCTTCTTAGTTTTTTCATCTGCTTTTCCCTTTGGCTTCGAGGGGTATATGACGAACAACGAGAGCTGCGCCACGCACAGGATAAACACTACAATGTTTTGTAACTGAAAATGAAAAGAAATAATAGATCCTTTTTGCGTTGTTGTACCCATTTTTTTTATAATAAAACAGATACAAAATTGAATCTGTACATAAACGTTCAAACGTTTTTAAAACTATTGCTAGGTTTGTACACAGGATACATAACCCAAAATATGATTATTAAAATACTAGCGGTCCGCCCCGGCTTCGCACGAGTATTAAATATACATATAAACCTTCCTCTTTAAACACTTTTTCTATTAAAAAAACCGCATCCAAATCCGTTGCGTAGTTTTGAAGATTTAAGCATACAAAGGGACATAGGGACAGAGAACGCGACTTTCTTTTATACTATGTAGTGATTTGTAGGTTTTTCTGCTCTCTTTTCACTTTTTAGGCAAAAACTACTGTACGGTTTATCTACAAATTTTGTGTAGCACTTGCTTAAAGCCCAGGTCAACATTTAAACAGACTTTCCGTAGTTAGTGATAGGAAAGAAAAAAAATCTTGAATTTATGGGTAAACAGTAACCACAGAAAGTCAGTTAGATGTGTGTACGTAGTAGCAGGCAACAGCTAGTAACAAATTCATAACTGAATTACTGTGGCATTTTTATTATTTTAAAAAAACACATTGTCCCTTTTACGTATTATGACGTGAATAGAAGTATTTCCTAATTTAAAAAAAAATTGCGTCATTAACCTGAGGCCGAGTCATTAAACCTTGTAATTTCTTAGTACACGTAATTCGTATATAATCTTACATATGGTTAGGACTGTCCATCACTATATCACTGATAACGTAATACTTGTTGCTACTATCGAGCTATCGTAATATTAAGTCTGGAGATACAATCAGTACGATACTACCGGTGTGGTACACACTACACACACTGGTTCACACATTATTTCTAACGTGCTGTATCCGGATTGGTCGACATGAAACAGATTATTTCACAAACCGACTTCCAAAGAAAGTTAGAGATTGAATGAATGAATGAATGAATGAATACACTTTATTATGCACCAAAATTTAAAAATAATGCACACTCTTTCATTTATATTGTTAACTTAGGTGCACAAAGGAGGTCTTATCGATTCAGAGCGATCTCTGCCAGACAACCTTAATTTGATGAGATTTTCAATTTGATGA
>NJDC01058337.1:34489-48903 GCA_002245475.1 Calephelis virginiensis
GTGTGTACGTAGTAGCAGGCAACAGCTAGTATGTTACAAATTCATAACTGAATTACTGCGGCATTTTTATTATTTAAAAAAAACACTTTGTCCCTTTTACATATTATAACGTAAATAGAAGTATTTCCTAATTCAAAAAAAAATTGCGTCATTAACCTGAGGCCGAGTCATTAAACCTTGTAATTTCTTAGTACACGTAATTCGTATATAATCTTACATACGGTTAGGACTGTCCATCAATATATCACTGATAACGTAATACTTGTTGCTACTATCGAGCTATCGTAATATTAAGTCTGGAGATACAATCAGTACGATACTACCGGTGTGGTACACACTACACACATTGGTTCACACATTATTTCTAACGTGCTGTATCCGGATTGGTCGACGACATGAAACAGATTATTTCACAAACCGACTTCCAAAGAAAGTTAGAGATTGAATGAATGAATGAATACACTTTATTATGCACCAAAATTTAAAAATAATGCACACTCTTTCATTTATATTGTTAACTTAGGTGCACAAACGAGGTCTTATCGATTCAGAGCGATCTCTGCCAGACAACCTTAATTTTATGAGATTTTCAATTTGATGAACCCATCGTCATTCGTTCCCATTCAATCAAGATCCGGCTACTTGTTTTTGAGTTCCAATTAAATATGTTTTTAATAGTTCACACAAAATGAAATAAAATGGAAGTCGGGATAAAAAAAAATTTTGGTCGGGATTGGAATTGTGCCCGGTTGGCGATAGGCTTGCCACCTATCACATTGTGGGACTTAGTATCTTCGGCTAGTCGTGGGTGCCTTGGTTGTACCTCTGCCTACCTCTTCGGGGATATGGGCGTGAAGATACTGAAGATACTGAAATAAAGATCCAACGATACTTACAACAATGATAGAGTTGTTCAGGATGATCCCGTAAAGCAGCCATGTGAAGGTGACCACGGTACCCGACAGGATCATAGGGAACGGCAGACCTTCAGTGCTCTTGTTCTTTATTATCGTTTTCTGGAAATACAAAGACATAGTACTACTTTTTGTGGGTAGTCTCGAGTCGTATCTTCATTTTAATTCTGTAGACTAGTCTATTAAAAGTGCCTGTGATTGGACATCAATTAAAGATATCTACGCTTAAGCTAGACCGATTCTTAAGTCATGACTTAAATTTTACCAGCGATCGCTATCTTTAAAAAACTGAAAATCCAATCGAAATTCACCCAGTAGCCAGTACTCTACAGTCACCACTTCTGTGACATGGTAATAGATAAGAATCTCATAAAAAAATATTTGGTGTTGAAAGAAACCTGTCCTAATTATTTTTGGAATGTCTACAATCTGCAGCTTATTATCATTCTTAAATAAAAATCAACAATACTCCGTACGAAGGAATTTGTGTCCTCTCAAAGATCTGCCATCCCTAAGTTTCGGAATCGTGTGGGAATTTCTTGTAAAATTAGAAGACAAACAAATCTGTCCATTACCAACGTAATATGGAAATAATAGATAGATGTGGAAAAGTATATAGGATTTTATATTATGTATTTCCATCATTCAATTTGACCGCCTCGTGGCCGAGTGGCTAGCGTACACGCCTATCTACACCGACTAACCTAACCGCGAGGCTCGGGTTCGATTCCTGACGGGGGCAGGCATTTGTGTGATGAACATTTAGCACTGTAACACAAGCATATAATTTGCTTATTTTGGTGTTAGATTCAATTTGTGTAACTTGTCCAGATATATTTGTTTATTATCAATTTTATGTACTTATCATTAGACTATCATATCAATTGTATGCTGGTCCCAAAAATAATATACAAGAAAAACTACCAAGTGTTGGTCTGGGGCCCCTAAGTAGAAAAGACCACCTAACTACCCAGTAGACAGTTTGAAAGAGGCGAGCGAAGGTCAAATCGTTCATCACCAACAAGTTCTACTGGTGGTAGAATTCTGTGCTGCAACTTATATACCTGCCTTAGATATTCCTGCCGCCACAATGAGTGTCATGTTCCGGTCTGGAGAGAAGGGTAGCCGGTAGATTTTTTTCCTGATAATGGAAGCCAAACAAGCAGACGGATTTCCTGATAGTTAGAAATTCACGCCGCCTAGAGACAAAAAGGTGGTAATGGTGCGTTGCCAACCTGAGGCCGGGATTTTAGGCCCCGGCAAAAGTAAGTTTACCGGCTACCTTACCCTCCGAACCGGAACACGTAATGACGATATGGCGGCAGGAATAGGTAAGGCGGTGGTACCAATCCGGATGAGTCGCTGCGAAACTCTACCACCTAGTCAGATCTCACGGTGTTAGTGACGGTAAGCCTATGCTCGACTTTTACGAGCTGCCTGGCAGGAACGCAGATGGTCTATTCTGCAAAGAAGCCCGGACCTACACAGGGAGATTTGCACCATTGGCCTAATAATCCAGCCACAGGACAACGATGAATCTACAACAATAAATCTATGGTGTTATAGATACCATTTTTAAATCATAAGATATGATCTCTACAATACCATGGTAGATACAGTATCATACATAGGCGCAATAATTTGAGCCTTCTCTTAGCGACAAACCTTAGCCAAGAATAGCCCTCCTTCCTGCCTGACACGAGGTCATGTTTATTCGGCAGTTTATTTTTTAACTCAATTATACTGTAATATATTTCAATAAGCAGACAACGTTAATGTCACTTGATGGTACAAACTACAATCCTAACAAATTTCGTACACCTATTCTTTACTAGTGTAGTAAAGACTGTAACGTCAATTTAAACCTTTAAGAACTTTAGTTTATGTTTATTTATAAGATGACTAAAATACTCCAAGGTTCAAACTGGTATTATGATCTTTATTACAAAGTGATAAAGAATATATGTAATATCAGCTTCATTGTACTCTTACTTTAGTCAATGTTTATTAATATTTTTTTGTTCTTACCATAAGGATATTCATTTTGCCCAACTCATGCGTCATGTTTATATTTCTCTATTATTTTTTTTTAAGTTTATATGTATTGTGTTGTTTCTTTATCCAAAACCAATATTCGAGTACTTACCAATCCGAAAAGTGGTGAAGCTATCAAGTAGAACATAAATATTGTGATAATAGCACCAAATCTCTTCTCCACCAGCTGAGGGTCCTCCATCTCAGCGTATCCTATTAGCACCGCACACAACGCACCAGCAGCGCCCATTTGCAGCCAGACTTTGCCCTTGTTCACCGCATATGTGTAGTATATCATCATATATATAATGCTGAGGGCTATACCGACAAAGTTCACTTGGATCATTGTGTCATCGCGGAGAATGAAGCCGAACTTCAAATTTATTACTCCCCTGGAAACAAAGATTTATTTGTGTTGCTTTTTGTTAAAACAATCATTTGCCAAAGAGGTAGACAGAAGACATAAAAGAATTCTTGGCGAGAACTGAATTCAATTCCGGAAACAGTATTAAAAATGTTATGATGATTGGTTAATTCGCTGGCGTAAGGGTATCGTTTCTGAAGGAGCATACTTTGAAGGTGATGAAATAAGTTTTGACAAATAAAACAGTTTGCGTATAATTAATTGATCTTTTCCTGGTACTCTCGTGACAGAGTAGTATGAATAGGACTAATGGGGTTTGGTTTAAAAGGCTTCCTGTAAACTTTACCGATCCGCTTCCTAAAGAAAAAAGTACAACGATGTAAAAGCAAAGTATCACCAGTACTGTAAACAGACACAATCACGAATTGCCAAAGACACCACAATGTTATAGGTGGCAAGCCTTTTGGAACACGTTATCTAATCCCGGGCAACATCATTTTTATTAGAAAATTGAAAAAACACATTCTTTATTTATTGTTGCCCGACTCGGAGATTGAATCCGGGACCTCAAGATATCAAGTCTAACGCCGGACCGCTAGAACACAGAGGCGATAAAAATGGTGATTTTAATGTTGTGAGATTCAAGAACCTTAAATAGGGCTTCAGGTAAAACTTACAATCTACTTGTAATATGAGAAAGAACAAAGCACCACAATCATAGGGCTTATGGGGCTTATGGGACTTGTAAGGCTTCTTGGGAACTTCACTTAGTGAAATTATGATGCTCTGCGTATGTGTGTGTGTGTGTGTGTGTGTGCGTGTGTGTGTGTGAACGTGCGAACTTGTGCGTGAACGTACGAGCGTGTGCGTGAACGTGTGCGCGTGCGTGTTCGTGCGCGTGCGTGTGCGTGTTATGCCAGGAGCGCGACATTTGACACTCGATACTCTGTGCCTACCTCGTAAGAGACTTGGCGTGGACATATGTATGTGTCTGTAAATAAAGGCCACATGTTTGCAAATAAATAAAGGCGATCACTAAACAAGTAAATAATACACAATGGTGGTCGCCAAAATAGCGATTTAGAAAGGATGCGAAACGTGTAGTCACTTCAGCTACATGGGGACCCATCGGCCTTTGTCGATTAGATTTATATTTTTAGTCAAATACGGGAAGCTAAAAGAGGAATTAGTCACTTGTAGATCAAGATACTGTTAAACGCCTAATTGGAGACACATGTACATGTAAGCAGATCGATCAAGTTTATCCGAAACTTAATGGGCACCATGAACAATGTAAAATTACACACCGTCCTTTAGGAGGTGGATCGGTGAAGTTCACAAGAAGCCTTTAAAACCAAACCTCATAACCTCTGGGAGTACATGTAAGACGATGATGGAAATATTCCAATCAGGTAAACACATGCTATGCACACCTACCGTACTTTAATGCTGGTGTACATTTTCAAACCAAAAAATTTAGACAAACCCTTGAGACACACGAAAGAGTCTAGTTTTGATCCCCAACCAACCAGAATATTATTTTGTATGCCTTACTTACATAATAAGACCGCCCAGGAAAGGCATCACTGGCATAGCCCCAGTGGTTCCATCCTTGTATATGTCGTAGCACATGAACGATCCCGAGAACATTTGTCCCGTAGTAACTATTGCTGCTATGGTCCCCACCAAGTCCTTGTAGGGCTGTAGAGTCTGGGATAAGGCCTCCATTGTTGCCGTTCTGCAACAGGATCGATAAATTAAAGCTGTGAACAGTGGGCTGATTGTAAAAAATAAGGAAACGAGGTTTTAAGTAACATACAATGATTGTCCAAAATTATTTTCAACACTCGCAATATTTCGCTACAGCAACCGGCTCCTCTTAAAGCATAGTCAATATAATTTTAAATCATTGAAGAAGTTTCTTTACGCCCATATCCCCGAAGAGGTAGGCAGAGGCACAACCATGACTAGCCGAAGACACTAAGTTCCACCACTATCGCCAACCGGGCACATATCCAATCCCGAGCAACATTTTTTTTTATTAGAAAATTAGAAAACCCAAATTTTCTTTTTGTTGCAATATAATATCATTGATATCTATATATACAGGCTGTTCCAAAATTCAATTTCAAGCGAGCACCAGAGGATGCGCATAGGTATCCCTAGGTAGGCAAAAATAAGAAAAAAAAATCAGTTTTTAAAAAGGTATCAATAAGTATATTTTCTAAAATGTCGGAAAGGGCTTTGAAGATTTTGGCTTACCTACTGTTCGGCAATTTGTTTTTTTTTTTTCAAAATTGCGTTCACTGATAACTCTTTCAAAAATGGATAGCTAATATCAATACAAATAAAAAATATTCTTAGAATAAAACTCGTTAAGTGTCACATTCCGAAGATAAAAACTACTAAAGTTTTACTATTAACGGTTACGACTTTACGGGGTTCAGACAGGTATGCAACTTCGGGAGCTCATATCCTCGAAATGTGTCACAATACGCGTTATTGTCTCAGATTATTTTTTGTTCGTATTGATGTTAGCTATCCATTTTTGAAAGAATTATTAGTGAACGTGATTTTGAAAAAAAAAATGGCTGACAGTAGTTAAGCCAAACTTCATACAAAAATCTTTAAGCCTCTTTACATATATTTTTGCCATCGCAACAATTTTGAAAAAACTCAATATTTTACGGCGATGTCGCACATGCATAGCTGTAAGCTGTAGGTAGCAAAAATTTGTTAACCTGATTTAATTAGAGACACCTATGTATCATTTAGTTACTAATAAAACATTACCGAGCGGAAATATTTATTTCATTCATCAACTTATGGCGTCAACCATTGTAGTCCGTAGAAAAAAACTCCCTGCCCTCCTCTCTCTCTCTCTTTCTTGTACATCAAAATATGTAGTTAATATATCTATCTCATTCACACTTTGTGAAGGTCCAGCATACTCCCTCAGAGCAGTTTTTCTAAACAATGATAGATTCATTATAAAAAAACAAAGGTCAAGCAAGTCATGAATAGAAGCCATAATTTTCATTCTGATTAGTTTTACCTAAAGTATTATACTCGTACCATTTTAGAATTTGGATTAGATTAGCTAATTTTTAAAATAACTTGCCGTAGTAGTGTTCATATTTTTTCTACACTATGACACGCCAAATTTGGGCAAAAGTGAAAACTGCGTAAAATTTTCAACAAAACGACAATTTGATTTATTTTTTGAATTAAGACAACTAATGTTTCATGGATATTTTGCATTGTAGTTAAGAGAGGTTATTCAGGTTATTAATTCACAAAAAAATACTAAGTTTTTTTTTAAAATTAATTAAAAATATTGTACAGGGTGTCAAATTTTCGACAATTTAAAAAATATATTGATAACTTTTAAAAAAACTGATTTTTTTTCTTTTTTGGCCTACCTATGCGCATCTCCTGGTGCCCGCTTGACAGTTTTGGGACAGCCTGTATATCCTATCCTATTAATATTATAAATGCGAAAGTTTGTAAGTATGGATGTATGGATGTTTGTTACTCTTTCACGCTCGAATAGCTGAACGGATTTGTCTGAAATTTGGAAGACAGATAGATTGTGACCTGGATTAACATATAGGCTATTTTTAATCCCGATCGCACACCGGGTTTCTGTGAAAACGCGGGCGAAGCCGCAGGTAGCAGCTAGTACATATATAAAAATGAATCCCCATTTCGTATGGTCATCGCATCGCGCTTGAATGCATGAACCAATTTTGCTAATTCTTTTTTGTTGTGTTTGTTATTATAAGGATTACTTATGAAAACAAACGGGAAACTTGCAAGGAAAATGGGAAAAACAACGGTTTAATCTATGCAGACTGGTAGCAGCTGTTAACGTTAAACGTTACGAAAGTCACCTGGTCGCCTAGTCATTTATAAAACCATTAACGTCTGTGGTGTCTACTAGTGATGTAACGAATATTCGCATTTTTGCCATATTCGCATTCACATTCGCAAAATTTATACGAATGTTTTGCGATTATGAAAATCAGAATAAAACAAGTTGAAGATAATAGTAGGTTGATAAAACTAAATCTATTAATTTTTTTATGTATTTAATACAAGAAAAAGACAATTAACCTTGTAATAAATCACATTATCGTTTGCGTTGGTATTATTTATTTACACATTTTACTTTTCTTTGGGTAATGAAGCTTAACAATCAAATTTTATTTGGAACTTATGAGACAAAATATAGAATGCAATGTAAGTACACTAATAAATGCAAATTATCATTATTATTATTATACGCTAATCACACTCTAACCTCAAAATTCACTTGTGAAAAGACCGATGCGAGCGGAATGACATTTCGGTCGGATGAGTTCGTTCGTATCAACTTACGGCCAATGTTAATAATGTATCTCAATCTAATGGATTTCAAGCAATCTAGATAGCTGCGTATCCGCCGGCCTATCCTATACCTCATTCCCATATTTATCCTGTGCACAGATATATTATTGGCAAGCGATAACATAAAAATGGATCAAAATATCAATCTTGGACAGCGAGTTTTGGATTAGGATTGATTATTAATATTGACCGTTAGCAAACTACAAATGGAACGCGAGGTTGAAATTGTTACCAAGCCAGAGACAATTAGCGCCAAATTTGGGAACAACAACCGAATATTCGCATTCGCATTCGCGAATGTTTAACAATGACATTCGTTACATCACTAGTGTCTATAGGCCACGCTTATCTCTTACTATCCGTAGAACCGCCGCCTGCTTGTTCGTTGTCTTTTCACATATGACACTGATAAAAGATTTTACAAACGCCATGTAACATTATTATTTACAAACAGAATTTAGCAGAATAGACCATCTGCTTTTCTGTCAGCACTCAGCCAGCTAACTAACAGGCACTGTGACATCTGACTACGAGGTAGAGTTTCGTAGCGATTTGCCCCGATTTGTACCCCCACCTTGCCTATTCCTACCGCGCCGTAACGTTAGCACTTACCGTTGACATGTTCCGGTTCGTATGATAAGGTAGCCAGTAAACTTAGCTTTGTTCGAGGTCTATCGTCCCGGCCTCAGACACATGGTGCGTTGCCACTCTTTGGTGTCTAGGCGGCTTGGTTTTTTTGCCATATGAGATTCCGTCTGCTTGTTTGCCTTCCAATGTTATAAAAAAAGATGATTTATACCAAACGCTAAATCTACACCTTAAAACTGCAAAACTTATAATCTTAAAAGTATTACGAAATCTAAACTTAATATTATAAAGATGAAAGTTTCATTTTTTGTTTGAAATGAATAGGTTCCGGAACTACTGGACCGATTTCAAAAATTCTTTCACTCTTAGAATGCTTCATTATCCCTGAGTGACACGGGCTTTGTTTCATCAAAATCGGTGCAGTAAAAGCCAAACTGCTAGTAATCAGTAATAATAAAAATAAAATTACAACAGACAGCCGAGCAAAACTAGTGTGTTGAATTCAGTACCATCCTAGATTCAGGTACCACATCAAAACATAAGCAATAAAACAACGAAACACAATATATCTGAGTACATAATGTCCTATACTACCAAAAGCATTTGGAATAGGTTACTGGGACTCCAAGCATCCTATCCCAAAATCTTTTTATACTATTACCTCAGACCATTAGTCTGAGATCATTACCTACTTTATTAAAAATATATAAAAATAATGTTATTAATGGACTAATTCTCCACACATGACAAAACAACAAACACAAACTAAAAACTAAACAAAAATAAAATAATTCACAAAAAAATACCAATTTAAGAGGAAGCAAAAACAAATCTAACTGATATGCTACGGTTTGTACTTTTTATATACATAACAAAAAAATCATTGATATAGCACAACACTGACGTGGTTTTACAACATTATATGATATTGATGATGGAGCAGTTTTTGAATACAGGTTAAGTTGTTGCATAACAATTTTGCAACAAATTGCGTAGATACCAGATTTTGGGCACGACATACCCGTAATATTAAAAAGAGAAATTGCCAATGCACATAGCTTTGCCCACATAACGCGGAGTTTTAACCGACTTTAAAAACGAGGAGTTATATTTTCGACATCTTTTTTTTTATACAATATATTTATGTAATTTGTGATCTGACTTTAAAACTTTTTTTTTTTATTTGAAAGACCGTACTTCCAGTGGTCCCATTGCTACCAAGTTAGAATCTGATAATGAATAAACAGGTAAATCGGGAAAAACTATCTATTTTTGTATATTTAGACCATAACATTTATATTGCAGTCGGTTTTAAGCAGTTATACTGCTTTTAAATTAGGTATTCAGTCGTTGCAAGATAGAACGTGTACCAGTAGAAATGAATACAAATACAAAGATTTGAATCGAAGCAAAAAAAAAACCATAGAGCGAAGTCATATATTTTGAATTTTTGACTAAGATGTAAAGTTTATGACGTTAAGGTTGGTCGAGTTACAGCGTGTAGAGTTAAGGCTAAGAACTCAAGGCGCGGTTTTCACCCGCACCCGCAGCGTTTGCACGGCTTCTGTAGAATGAAAATTTATAATATACAAAAAGTAAGAGCACATTTCACATGCGGCATGCGGATGTTTGCGCTTCTCGCGGCACCAATCGCCAGCCGGTAGTAACGTACAAGTTTGCGGGCGATGACTTCAACCGTGACGACTTTGTGACCGCACAAATTACCGGTCTCGTGCGTTTTGAAATAAAACCGCAGTTCCGCGACCTCCGCAGGCGCGGGTAAAAACCGCGCGGTGATTTCTTAGCCTCAGACGCTACATAACATCTAATAACTTTTTGACAGTGTGAGCCATTTCGACTACATTTTACATGAAATATTTTTAATTCGATTTCTAGGACTTTATACAATAAAGTTTAGTGCATTAATAATTTGTTTTTCAATTATGTATCTGTATAGTGCCAAACAATATGTAGTTGAAAATAATTATTCTCTGACCCTAGCGAGAAAGAGATTGCTGGAACGGCGGCTTTTAAATGCTCCGCAGTAGAAAAAAACCTTATATAACCACTCGTCAGTGGACCACCCGCGACGCGAGCTATGTCATCAATCCGATTTCTGTGGCATGCTCGCAGCGCGGTGTCTATGGATCGCTTAATATTTTCGGTCGAATTACCGCTCCTGGACCTTTTTGTCTCATTCTCTCCTGTGTATTATAGAGTAAGAAGTCCGAGCCACCATTTTATGCCATGCAAATCCTTATCCTTATGTACGCGCGTACATAAGGCGCGTGTCAAGTGGATGTCTTGCAGGTAGGTAACAAAGAACTTAAATTTTCAAGAAATAATTATATAAAAGTGTACTATTATTTTACTTGTATTGTTATTAGTACACATACAGGATAAAATAGTATTAAAGATACATAGAATTTAGTACTTTATTTTTATTATATTCCAAATTATTATAATATTTTTTTAACCACTTTTCTAAATCAATTTTCTAGCAGTATTACGGCCAAGGCGAAGTTGAAATTAATAATGGCACTAGATTAATGTTTCTAGATTCTTTATCCATTTAGCTAGCATTTAAAAGAATAGTATATTTAAAAATAATCCGAATTTAATGAGAACTGACCCACCCTGAGACACGGTCTGTGGCATGCTCGCGGCGCGGTGCCACAGACAAGGCATGTCAACATTAAACAGCGCCACTGACGAGAGGATAACTGATGGTTTTTGCAACGACTCGCTCAAATTAACTATCCTTGCCGTATTTAGCGTTTGACACTTTCGTATTCCGATTTGGGGAACAGTATATCCTGCAAAGTAATGCATGTGGCTTAAGTTAGCAATGGTCCATTGGTGACTTCAAAAGACGTGTACTCAAATCCGGTGATAGCATCCGCGTGTGACTACACACCGGTCGCGAACGCTCCCCCCGATCATAGAAGACCTCGCCACGTGTTATCGGATCCCCCGGACCCAATAACCGCGGCAAACGCTATTCTCCCAACTCCAAACCGGAACACGACAATCTCACATCACCTTAACATAACAATACACCGTCGCCGCCGGTCTCGGCGACGAAGACCTCTCTTGCGCCCGGCGCCTAACGCCGAGCGACGAGCCACAAATACTCCTCCACCAAGTCCACCCAGTAACCAGAACGCAGCACCAAGTCGAGGTACGGTCTCCCGGGAGACAGCCCTTGGTGCTGGCGTTGTAGGTAACAGCCCAATCCATCTAAATAATGATGTCTCGGGCTGAGCACTCTGCTCAGCCCACAAAGTTCGGTGAAGTTGTAAAAATCGTAAGATTAGCAACAAATTAGTCATTCAAAAAAAAAAAAGACGTGTATTTCGCACGATCAAAAAATCTGTTTGCCTTTTGGTTACTTAAAAAACATTTCTAGAATATTTTAAGACAGCACTCATACTAAGCCATTACACATAACCACTTTGATGTCGCCTTAATATAGTTCAGTATCAGGTAATTGGGTCCCCATTTATTACTTTAATATTTTTAAGGTAACTGAGTAGGGTTTTAATTGTAAAGTTGTGAATAGCTTTAGGACCTTTATTTTTTCTCTATTCAAATACTTGAAAACATATTTATGTTTTTAAGGCGCATTTTAATGTCGCCTGCAGACTCTAAAAGTAGTTAAATAGTTCAGGTTTCCATTTGTAGGACTACAACACTACGTTTCTATCTCTTATATGTTATAAAGATGGATAAGAATTTTGTAATACAAACGATATAGAATTAAGATCAGACCGCAGTACGTATTATGTTTCATCGCCACTGTGGTCTAGCGGACTTGAGTCTTGATTTCTTGAGGCCACAGGTTCAATCACCAGGTCGGGCAACGAAAAGAAATACAAAATAATGTGTATTTTCAAATAAAAAATAACGTTGCCCGGGATTGGATATGTTGCCGTTAACATTAACGTTGCCCGGTTGGCGATAGACTTGCCACCTATCACATTGTGGGACTTAGTGTCTTCGTCGGATATGGGCTTGAAGATACTTTTTTATATGTTACGTGTAGGAACGTATACATATAATAACGATTTATTTTTACTTAAATTCGTTTACTCTTTTACTCGAACAAGCAGATGAATCATTCTTAGCAGAAATTATCGTCTTGCTTGTCGTGGGGTTTACTCATTCCACTGATTACAATTCACGAGGCTCGGGTTCGGCAGAAGCATGCATTTATGTGATGGAACTATTTATGGGTTTGGGTGGTTTTAATTATATGTATCACGATGAAATTTATGAACATAATAATAAGTAAATAAATCAACATAATAATAAATACGATAAAATTTATTCAGAAGCTTCTATTTTACCTAGAAACAAGCGTCAAACCATCGATCGACAATTATTACTATTAGTAAGTAGTTTATCAAACATTTTTATTAAATAATAAAATTCAACACAAATGATAATAAGGACACAATTCATAATTTAAATAAATATCTCGGCGTATTTAGGCGTGTACGCTAGCCATTCGACCAACGAGGCCGTCGTACATTCATTTTTATGACTTAATATTAGAGATAAGCTCGCCCTTTGTACTTTTGTTATATTTGCATCTAAGTTTATTTGTAATCCTCTTGTGTATATCAAAGAGTTGATGACAACTGTTAATAATAATTCATAGTTGTATCCTATTCATACCAACAACCTTGTAACAAATTACCGTGATAAAATAAATAAGTTTATCGATTTGGTTATTAAAATACAAATACGGTTTTGACGCCATCGTGAATGTAGATGGTCATATTTTTTTCTTTATGATTGAATTTAGTGTTTATATTGAGTGAAATTGGTTAATTTAAGTGGAAAATAGATTAATTTTGTTCAGTGAAAGTGCACTACTGAAATAATCATGAAGAAATGAGTGTGTCGTCTATTTCCTCGCTGCCGTCAAATCTCACTAGATGAGCTTGAGTACCTAAGCCACCGTTTATTCAAGACCCTGACCTGACATGATTTCGTACATAGTGACTAATGAGTAATGACTGTATATTGTATAAAAATTAACTAACGTGACATTGGCAAAGTAGTCGTGAAAAACGATCGAAAGCCATATTTATAAAAGAAAAAGAAGAAATACAAATACAAAGGAAGGTAAATTATCGTGAAGATATTCCATTGTCACCTCAACTAAATGGGCGTATCCCCAAAAATCTTCAGTTCAGCTTAAAATTTTCAAACATTGAAAGGGTTGTCTCTATGCAATTTATTTCTCTTTTCCGTGTTCAATAACTTTACATTTGAAGATTAGCAATGAAATTTTTTTCAGGAAGTATTTCTCAGTAGGTACTTCTTTAGTAGAATGGCCAGTACAATTTTAACTCTTATCTTATCTTAGGACACTTTCATACAATAATCAATATTATCAATGATTTAATTAAATGATGATGTTTTATGATATTGGTATTTGTTATAGGTATTAAATATAATATTGAAGTACAGGTAAAAACTAAAAACGACCTATTTTTTAAGATACGTATTTTAGCAAGGCAAGTGACGTCACTCAGCCTATATTAGATCGTCGCGGCATAAATCATTTATTAACTTCATAATCACATTCATAATCACAGGTGTTTTGCATTTATTTAAAAAGGCAGGTGAGTCCTTCATCGTAAAATGAATAAAACGCAAATTGTAGAATGTAATGTAGAATGCTGCCCAGAAAGTATTAATGGTATTTATATTTCCCCGTGTTGATCCGAACTCCTTTGCAGAATAGACCATCTGCCTTCCTGCCACGCAGCTCGTGGCGGGAGTGGCATAGGCTTACCGTCACTAACACCGTGACATCCTACTAGGTGGTAGAGTTTCGCAACGACTTGCCTTCCGGTTTGGTACCGCCATCTTACCTATTCCTGCGCTCGGTCAGTCAGCGCTTGCCGTTGACGTGTTCCGGTTCGGAGGATAAGCTAGACGGTAAACTTACTTTTGCTCGAGGCCTAACATCCCTGGCTCAGATTCGCAACGCAGCTGGTGTCTGGTATCTGACACGTTTGGTGTCACTAGGCGACGTGAAGTTCTTACCATCAGGCGTGAATTGCGTATGAAAGCTAGTCCAAAATCGTAGTCTATCTGGAAACTGGATT
>NJDC01058342.1:0-17416 GCA_002245475.1 Calephelis virginiensis
TTTATCCATTGTTTGAAATCATGTTTGTTCTGTTTCTTTTAGAGTGGCAAGATGTAGATGGTTCAGTATGTAGGTGAACTCGCGCGTTTTGCCCAATCATCATATATGTTTGTATAAATTTAAACATTTACGTCAAAATAAAGGCAGATCATTACCAAACATTAACTGAATATCATTTTAGCCCCTATCGGCGGCATCATCACTAGCATCCAGCATTTATCATCAATATCCAGGGGAACAACCCCCACAGTAACACCATTACAAAGTTACGTTGTCAGTTCAATCGCGACTTGTCAGGAACGCATTCTCTGAACGGCCAAAATATAGATATGTGAAATAGGTAAGTACGGAAGGATCATTTTTACGACCCGGTGTCCTATTACCCGTTGTCCCGTGGGAATGAAGCATAGTCCCGCTTTAAAAACTAGCCTATGTTCATCAATGACAGTATTCGCTTTCAATCGCAAAAAAAAATGCAATACTATTTAATACAAACAAACCAGCAACCAAATCTTTTTTCCTTATAATTGGTGTATCTATCCTGTCAAAAGTTCAGATTATGCTCGTAGGTACTTACCTACATTACGGCGATTATTTTTTATGTACATGTATAGAAAAAATGATTTGCTCTGCACAATACGCGTCTGTGAGACAGTGGAAATACACTTACAAAATTTCATTCTAATCGGTGAAGTCGTTCAGCAGTTGACATAGGTACCGATAGCAGTGCCACCTATCTCAACACGAAAGGGTAATTCTTCCCTAATCCCGTTGTCCTATTACATGTTTTCCCGTAAGAATTAAGCACGTAACCAAGGTAAAATCCCATTTTTGTTAGCGGTAATGCGGGTTTCGAATGGAACAAGAATTTACCAAATCGGCCGGGCAGCTTTAGAGGCTATTCAATTCAATACAAACAAACAAACAATACAATCTTTCTCCTTATTATTAGTATAGGTTACATAAATTCTATTACTCGAGCGAAGCCAGGTCAAGTCGCTAGTTTGATACAAACTCACGTGGTGTAGTCGGCCGTCGCGTACCACGCGCGCTATTTATAATTTTCGAGCGTAGGTAGGTACGTATGTATTTTGTCAAGAATTATATTTTTAATTTTGTTATATCTTCTGAATGGACTTTTCGATTTGAATAATTCAAAAAGTAATCTCAAGGTATTGAAACAGTCTTGAATATGAAATGATTTATTTAGATTAGGATTAAGAAAGTATGGCTAGCACGTTCCGAAAACGACTACTGTTTTTAAAAACTTTTGAAATGTATAAAAGTAGTTATATAGCCATAACTGTAATAGTTAGATATATGATGTCGCGATCTTTTTTGTAGATATTAATACGTTCTTTAATATTGTAGAACATCTTATACTGATATTGCCTATGCATTACAAACAAACATAAAATCAAACATTTCCTCTTCATAATATTAGTATAGATAGTATAGACAAGTAGTCCAGAATAGCACTACACACCGGTCCTCCGGTCCTCCGGAGCCAACGAGCGCGGCAAACGTGAGCCTCCCTCCCAACACAAACTCACAGGACACTACACCACACTACACTACCGGTCTAGGCGACGAAGAGCGACGAGCCGCCACTACTCCTCCATCAAGTCCACCCAGTAACCAGAACGCAGCACCAACTCGAGGTACGGTCTCCCGGGAGGCAGCCCTTGTTGCTGGCGTATGCATTTAAATAATGATGTCTCGGCCTGAGCACTCTGCTCGGCCCACAAAGCTCGGTGAAGTTGTAAAGACCGCGAGGTTGGCAACAAATTAGTCATTCAAAAAAAAATTTTCTTTCTTTATTTACAAAAAATATTAAAAGCGTCCAGGATATGTTTTGCTTAGCCAATAGTGACAATGACAAAATGCACTGGTGGTAGAGTGGTACGCACCAACTGGTCCAGGGGTAGCCGGTACACTTGCACAATGGGCCTAACATCCCGGCCACAGAACAGTGACGCACCTGTAACATCCATTGTGTCTATAGGCCACGGTTATCTCTTACTACCAGGAGAGCCGTGTACTTGTTCGATGAAGTCTCTTATAAAAAATAATGACGTAACGTATAGCAGGGTCCCGTGGACCAAGTGAGCTATTCAGGTACCGAAGTTTAAGAACCACTGAAGTAACAATTACTTGCAAAGGTGTTTCTTCGGCGCCATTGAAGAGAAATATTATGTTGTGTTTAAACTTCTTGTTACGTTTGGTGAATCTCGACAGTGTTTCTACCATCACTGCACAAAATACACCATTATCTGATGCACCTGAAACGTAGAATTAAATTAAATACATACATACATATCTTCACGCTAAGTCCCTAACGTGGTAGGCAGAGAGTAAATAATTAAATTATATTCAAAAATAATCTCTTTTTCTCTCGGCAATCGGACAGATGGAACGATTTCGCTAATCATGTTTTATTGTGTCAATTATTGACAGGTTTTCAAGAAACAAAAAGAAATGTAAATTTAGCAAAAACATGAGAAAATTAAATAATGCAATATTCAGTTTAACGTTTTCTATAAATTAGGTTATTAAAGTACGGAGTAAAGTAAACTAAGGTTCAGCCTGGTATTATAATCTTCATTACAATGTGATACAGTCTATAATATCAACTAAATTTGAGTCCTACTTTAATTCGTGTTAATAAGGCGGATTTAGCCTTAGGTACTCTTAATATACTAAAAGTTGACAACCTTTAAAGTCCACATGATTGGTTTAGTTTCCATATGACATATGATTTGGTTTCTAAGAAACTTACCAATAGCATAAGGCACGGAATCATGATGACAGTTGACAAGCAAAGAGGTCCCGGCAGTGCCGTTTGGGTACAGGCCACTCTCTCCTTCTAGTAAAGCTATGATATTTGACAGATTTCGATAGCTATTTACGTGTGGCGAGCTGAAATCCAGCCAATAATCACCTGCAAATGGGTTTGAAACCGAGGTTATATTTAGTATGTTTGTGTGCTTACGTTTATAATTACATGCATTTTTGATTAATGGCAAATGCTAATGACAGTGTCACAAACTAAGGAAAGAAAAAATGGCATACATTATAATGTAAGTGTTATCGAGTTGTTACAATGTACTTCAATGTTTCGTAAATATTGACCGTCTTGTTGGTCGAGGATTAAGCGTACAAGCCTCACTCCACAGATAACCGCGACGCTAGGGCTCGATTACCGACGGGGTGGTTAGACATTTTCGTTATGAATAAAGATGTCAGTATTTTCGGGTCTGGGTGTTTATCTAATATATACTGGCATTTATTTAAGTATTTCTATGTATAAGTATTCACTAACACACATAAAACAAGAAAGTAATTTACTGACTATAGAGTTTGATCAATTTGTGTGATTTGACCATCTGTCATCCTGCCAGGCAGCTCGTAAAAGGTGAGCATAGGCTTACCGTCGCTAACCCCTGTGACATCTTACAAGGTGGTAGAGTTTTGCAGCGACTCGCCCGGATTGGTACTGTAGAGGTTGCATTACAATGCAAACTCTACTGGCTATTTAAAAAGTATATTTGAATTTTAAAAATATTAAGAACGCAAAAAGATAAAAGAGAATTGGAAGTCAAAGATTTGAATTGAAAAAGATATAAAGCAAATAATAATAAGAAAATATATAACGTTTCAAAAAGGTAAAAGTCCTTTTGTTATTATATAATAATTAAACAACACGTCCCGGTGTAACAATTGGTGGAGGCGCCGTAGTATTTTTACTAAAAAGATTTCTTCCAGACCACGAAACATTCGAAGGAACGGGAGATTTTAAAGAATTTATGAAAAAAATTTAATACTTTTTTATATTAAAGAAATGTGAAGAAGAGGAAAAGAAAGCATTGATTCCCTCATTCCTAGCGGGAAATGCTTTGCGATTTTTAATATTTTTGAAATTGAAAATGAACAATACTCGTATCGAGACTTGATGGAGGCTTTATCAGAAGAATTTAGCAGGAAAATCCTATTAATATTATATAATAATATGCGAAAGTTTGTAAGGATGGATGTATGGATGTTTGTTACTCTTTCACGCTCGAATGGCTGAACGGATTTGTCTGAAATTTGGAAGACAGATAGATTGTGACCTGGATTAACATATAGGCTATTTTTAATCCCGATCGCACACCGGGTTTCTGTGAAAACGCGGGCGAAGCCGCAGGTAGCAGCTAGTAAGCTATAAATTCAACAGTCCCAACAGTCCCTCAACCGAAATACATCAGCTGCCCGTCGGCGAGAAAAATAGAAAATACATTTACGGAAGGGCATACTGGACCAAATGCACAATCACTGATGTATCACACCCCACCTGGCCCTTGCCCTCTACACAGGTTCCATCACAACACCCACAGCCACAGCAATTTTCCAAATATGGGTTACGACCGCGTCAACAACAGGGAAACAGGGAGAGGCAGTAAGCAGGGCATTGCAGCCGTCTTCAAAGGATCCCTATATAAATTCTAATAATGTGGTAAAGAAGACGTCGGAATGTAACAGGCCGTTTATTTCTATAGACATTTTAAACGTCGGCACCTTTAAATGTTTGTTAGACACGGGAGCTTCTATTTCGTGTATTAATAAGGATTTGTGCCCAAGGGGTAACATTATTGCAAATACAGAAGTAAATTTAAAAACTGTAAATGAGATTATAATTAAGGTATTGGGAAAAATAGACCTACACATAAAGATCGGTAATTTCATGACCAAAATGGAATTTCTTGTCTGTGAAAATATAAACATTAATATAATATTAGGAGTAGATTTTTGTTGTAAATATGGAATTTCAATAGATTTTGAAAAAGAAATCGAGAGAAAATATATAGGAACTTATTCAAATATTAACAAGGACACATATTTATATTTCTTTGAAAATATAGAGAAATTAAGGACGCCGATTTACTTTAACTCGTTATCTGTTTATTTATTCTGTAAGTATGAATTGGGTAAGAATTTAGCTGTGAAAGAACAAGTGAGGTTGTATGAATTGTTGGATACTTTTGCAGATAGATTTTCTTTTAATAGGTCTCAATTAGGAAAATGTGATGTAGTTACGATGGATATCAAAACGGAATACGAAATACCGATACGCAGTTTTCCATATAGGGTTTCCCAAGCTCAGAGGGAGATTATTGACACACAGGTGGCAGAAATGTTGAAGTTAGGGGTTATTACAGAGTCTTGTAGCTCGTTTCGTTCGCTCATTCTTCACCGGTGGTTTTAGTACAAAAATCTGACAATTCTTGGCGGTTCTGCGTCGATTATAGGAAGTTGAATCGTAAGATTATTGCAGACAACTATCCTATACCTGTGATTGAGGATGTTCTAAATTCTTTGCAGAATTAGGTTTAAATAGTGGTTATTGGCAGACTTGCATTAGGGAAGGTGGTAGACAAGACAGCATTCGTTACAACTACTGGTCTATATGAGTTCACAGTTGTACGTACCATTTGGTTTAAAAACTAGTCAGGCGGTTTTCCAAAGAATTATGGATAAAGTGGTCGGCGATTTGAGATTTAAAAATGCGATTATCTATGTTAACAATGTGTATGTGTATGGAAAAACGTTTGAAGAATTTTTGACGGCATTGAGTGCATTATTTTCGCGTCTTAGAAAAGCTAATTTGACATTAAACCCGGCTAATGAATGAATTTGCATCATTTTACAGGAGATAGCTATATTAGGACATAAGGTGTCTTCGACCGGTATTTCACCAGATCCAGAAAAACTTAAGGCTATGCAAGACGTCCCTGAACCAAAAACGTGTAAAGATGTAAAAAAGGTATTAGATTTATTTTCGTATTATAGAAAATTTATTAATAATTTTTCAAATTTATTATTACCACTAGTAAAACTTTTAAGAAACGATTGTAAATTTAGTTGGACAAAAATGCAACAAAATGCATTTGATAATTTAAAACATGCATTAGTTAACCCTCCAATACTAACGTATTTCTCAGAGGATCCGAAGGTTTGTACGCGGTTTTTTTTATGATATTGGAAGGCAAACAAGCAGACGGATTTCCTGATGGTAAGAAATTCACGCCGCCTAGAGACACCAAAGGTGGTAATGGTGCGTTGCCAACCTGAGGTCGGGATGTTAGGCCTCGAGCAAAAGTAAGTTTACCGGCTACCTTACCCTCCGAACCGGAACACGTCATGACGTTATGGCGGCAGGAATAGGTAAAGCGGTGGTACCAATCCGGACGAGTCGCTGCTAAATCGATTTTGCTATCGGATGTTCATTAATGCAAGGTTATGATATATTGAAACCAGTAGCCTATGCTTCTCGAAAACTGTCCGACGCGGAAACTAGATATTCGGTGACAGAAAAAGAATGTTTAGCTTTAATATGGGCATTAAAATATTTTTGTCAATATTTATGGGGTAGGCGTTTTCAAGTAGCAACAGATCACAAACCATTGTGTTGGTTACATACAAAAAGGATATGAATGGTCGTTTAGCAAGGTGGTCTTTGTCAGTACAAGAATGGGATTGTGATATGGTGCATGTCCAGGAAAAGAGAATGTAGTGGCTGATTTCTTAAGTAGGAATCCATTATTTGAAACAGAAATCAATGATATGAATAGGTAAGATTCCAACACTAACAAAACGATTAATGAAAATGATTTAGAACTGTTTGCAATTTCACATGATAGGATGTATGAATGTCAACAGAGCGATGAATTTTGTTTGCGATATTTAGGATTTGTCCGCGCTTCATCGATTAATATGTATAAAGGCTTTTGTACAGTGAATGGATTATTATGTAAAAAGGTTTGTAGAGGTTATGTTTTGGAGGTTCTTCGTGTGTTACCTAAAGTATTGTTTTTGGATGTGATGAGAGAATTACATGATGAATCGTATGCTGGTGGTCATTTAGGATTTGCGAAAACGTTGAGAAAATTCAGGGTTAGATATTTCATGTCTGACATGTTAAATAAATTTGAAAGATATGTCAAGTCATGTATTCCGTGTCAAGAAAGAAAAAAGGTTTATTATAGGACCGAATTATATCCAGTGTCAGTAAGGATTTTTTTAGATAAATTTGGAATTGATGTACTAGGACCGATTCGCACATCTATTTTTGGAAAAAAATATATTATTGTCGCTGTCGAATATTTGTCGAAGTATGTGGTAGCAAAAGCTGTGTCTAGGGTTACATCGGAAGTAATTGCGGACTTTTAAGCAAGAGAAATCTTCACGAAATTTGGTTCTGTAAGGGAAATAATTTCGCATAGACATCAGTTTTTACGGCGAGACTAGTTAAGGAGACCGTGGAGTTATTTGGTGCTAGATCTGTTTTCATTTCGTCTCAACATCCTCAGGCTAATGGTCTGACAGAAAGAATGAACAGAAATATTTTAGATATGTTATCTAAATCTATTTCACAAGATCAGAGAGATTGGTGTAAGATGTTACCATTGTTAATATTTGCATATATTTGTAGTATACAGGCATCGACGGGGATCTCACCGTATAAGATGGTATATGAAAAAGAACCTATGCTGCCATCAGATAATCATATTAATTCAGATTTAAATTGTAGAGAAACAATGGAACAGAGATATAGAAAACTGCAAATTCTTCACGCACGAGCTAGGGAAAACATTCAAAACAGCCAGACAAAACAGAAAAAGATATACGACAAAAAAGTCAAATTGAAGTATTCTTCTAGGAGAAAAAGCCATACCCATTCAGGGTATGGCTTTTTACTCCTAGAAGAATTATTGGTAAGAGTTTTAAGGTAAACATGTTGTATCGTGGCCCATATATAATATTACAAGTTTGGAATAGCCGAAATTATAAAATTAGGAAGATTAACGGTAGCTTAAATTATTCACAGGTAGTCCATGTCAATAGGCTTAAAAGATTTGTACATAGAAATATTTAATATATAGTAGATAACGAGATAAAGCTATTTTGATAACGAGTAAGATAATATTATGCGGATTTTAGATTATAAAGACTTCGTGACGGAAAAGTTCCTATACTTATTTATTAAGGTCACATAAAGAAATACATTACCACAGATAATACCCCTAATAGATCAACCACTAAAGGCTCTATATCGGTATATAGAAAACATTTATTCAACGGCGCATTAACAGATGTAGTTGTTATAAAAAGTTTCGCGTCCAAACCATAATTAATATTAGTGCCATCTATTCCTAATATGAAGAAACATTTATACCGTTCCTTCTATCATTTACTATTTGTTTTTATTTATAGCCTACCGATATCAATTTTTACAGTATCTTCAGTACAAAACCTTAAAACAACGATTTAGAAGTTTTAGTTAGTTTTAGTTTATATGATGCCGTAAAAAGGTAAACCGATAGACTATTCGAACAGAAATAAATAATAAAAGTATAATTTGAAAGCATTTAAAGTAATAGTGAATAGGCTTCTCCTAGTACTTCTGACTTGAATCAAATATGAATACAGATAAATCTAAATAACTAAAAGACGAAGATGTTATTAACATTTATTAAAACGTTCTAAAACAAAATCAACTAGAGTGTTACCACATAAAATTTAAGTAGCTTAATAGTGATTAACGAAAATACATTTAAAGGCAATCGTAACATTCAAAATATGTATCCTCTTAAAGAAAAAACCTAGAGCCTATAGAAATATACACTTAAAGAAACTCCATATTATTTGCACTAAATTGTCACAAAAACTTTATTCACACGTATTATTAAAACAAAAACATATAGAGTCAGTGACCAATATAATAATACTAATTGAAAAGCTATTTTAAAATTGATAAAATAAAATAAGGTAAACGAAACGGCTAAAATTCGAAAATATCAAATGACAAGATTGACAAATATCGACTGTCAAATTCACAATAAAACCCAAGAGAATACAAACTTTTTAGTAGACACTTTCCATTTAGAGCCGAGGGTTGACAGTAAATACTTTAGAACTACCTAACTAACTACATCGAGGATTCAGGTTGTATTCTAATTGGTTGGTTCTTTCTTTCGGTTTAACGTAACATAAATCTTTACTCATTGTGGTGCCAATTCAAAAAACAATATTTGATTTTAATTAACTATATGCATCATACGTGGAATTACGGAAAGCTTAAGAACATAGTTGTTTAGGAAAATAACAAAAAAATATTAAGTGCCCACTCAATGATTTTAAGTTTTTTAGAATCATTTAATCTTTTATTAGGTCATTTTCAATTGTTGGTAGTTTTTTTTGGATTTTATGACTTAGTTTTAAAATTCCTACGTCCCTTACTTTAGTTATCAATTGTGAAACAATCTTATATAAAACATTGGTTGTTATATAGCTATAAATACCTAGATGAAACAATATAATTACCACCCTTGAGTGAAGAGTCTTGACTAAATTTATTGAAAGTTATATTACAAGATTTGCTTCATTTACACTGAAGTGAAAAAACCGGCAACACTAATTTGACAACTACATTCATATTTGCACATATTTGTTATCGCGCTACCTAGATAATTTATGCTGAATTATTTTATAACTAAATATTCAATGAGTTAAGAAAAGTTTCAGAAATAGGTGGAGAATTGTAAACTATGAGTAATAGAAGTCATTTTAATCAAATACATTAATTTTTTGTCCCTTTCATTAGAGTGAACCTAGTGTGTACATTACTCAAAACGTCATTGTAAATAGATTTGTATTTAATAATTCTTTTAAACAATAAATGGAATGAACATGTTTTATTTCATAAAAGGTTAAATAATAGATAGATAATAGTCCTATAGGTTATTGTGTTGGAAATAGGTAAACGCGAAAGTTGTAATGGAAAGTTATGGAGAGTTTACATAAAAGGATAGTATGATTTTGATGTAATTTTAAGAGATTATAGATAAAATATGGAATATGTGTTTGGGACTAGACAAGCTTCCTTAAAGCCATAGGCTGGAAATGGATTTTGTATTAAAATCCTAGTCTAACTAAACTCATCTAATGGAATTGAGAGTAAGGAGTGATTTGGTTTTTTGCTTGAGATACGATAAATGGTAAGCATTGATGATGTCATAGCAATGTGTTTATAAAAGGATTATTGTTATTTACCAATTACAATAATGTTGGTTATGATTTCGTTATTGCTATAGTGAATATTTTCTGTTTGAATGTTTAAAGAAAATCTTACATCATGAAGATACTTTGTTGGAGACTTCTTGATAAATGTATTAACTATTATGTATAAACTAATATTTTTCTGTTTCATGTAATGGTCGTCAACGGCGAGAGGTGAAAAAATAAAACAATTTGAATTGTATAATTCTAAGGCTTATTTATTGAGACATATTATATGTTGGATAAAGATTGTATTCCTATTGTTTCAAATTTACTTAAATTGAAAGATTTTGCCTGATATTTTTTTTGTTATTTATAGTGTTATTTATTATATATAGGGTATGAGATATAATGGTACAGACCTCTTGTTGATGACATGCCGATATCCATAGTCAAATATGCTTGACAGTATATATGAAAGTCACATATAATCAATTTCTACTCGTTAGACATAAACATTTTTGATTTTTTGTTAAAAATTTTGACGATTTTCGGTGTATAAATAGGTGTTATTAGAAAAACAGCATAGGGAAGTATTTGTGTATTCAAATGAATTTTATTCTTGTCAATTTAATAATTGTATATAAGTTGAGGCAAGTTAGATTGGAAATGATGTATGAAAGGAGGGTTAGATTTTTTTCTTCGGGGGTTTTTGGTCTAATCAAGTTTTAGGGATTAAATTTACCTGAAGCTAAACCTACAGTGAGGTTCTTCTTTCAACATCAATTTTGTATTAATTTGTTCTCCCCCATACGTAGGGTTAGAAGAAATAATTTCTATCTATATCGGCGCGGGCAAATATAGAGGTTGCATTACGATGCAAATTCTACTGGCTTTTTAAAAAGTAAATTTAGTATCTTCACGCCCATATCCCCGAAGAGGTAGGCAGAGGTACAACTAAGGCACCCACGACTAGCCGAAGATAATAAGTCCCACAATGTGATAGGTGGCAAGCCTATCGCCAACCGGGCACAATTCCAATCCCGACCAACATTTTTTTTTATTAGAAAATTGGAAAAATCCAATTTCCTTTTTGTTGGCCGACCCGGGATTCGAACCCAGAACCTCATGCAATCAAGTCCAACACCCGGACCCCTAGACCACAGAGGCGAAAAAAAAGGTATATTTGAATTTTAAAAATATTAAGAACGCAAAAAGATAAAAGAGAATTGGAAGTCAAAGATTTGGATTGAAAAAGATATAAAGCAAATAATAATAAGAAAATATATAACGTTTCAAAAAGGTAAAAGTCCTTTTATTATTATATAATAATTAAACAACACGTCCCGGTGTTACATTACCGCCGTCTTACCTATTCCTGCCGCCATAACGTCAGTGCTTGCCGTTGACGTGTTCCGGTTGGGGAGTAAGGCAGCCGGTAAACTTACTTTTGCTTGAGGCGTTACATCCCAGCTTAAGGTTGGCAATGCGCCATTAACACCTTTGGTGTCACTAGGCGCCGCGAATTTCTTACCATCAGCAAATGCGCCCACTTGTTTGCCTTCCAATGGCATAAGAAATGATATTTATTTATTATTTATATCCTATTATATGTAGGTATGTGTGTAAAATATATTTAAGTAAAAACTTGTTAAGCGGCGTTGGGTAAAAAAGTTAAACTCGTGTCACTGCACGTGACCTGATCGAAAATACGCAAGATGGAGGGAGAGTAAAGCCACATGTTTTCGCAGCATTTCTTACTGTGATTTTCGTTTCGTCAGCCGACATAATATGTATACAAGGTTACTAGTAACTAACGCATAACCTTTCTAGGGCGGCTTTAGTACACTAAAAGCAACAACTTTTGTTCCACAACTTTTAAAGCGAAAAAAAATTTGGTTTTACATACATTTTGTCAGAGGACGATGAGGTTTTTGCATAATTTAAGCAATTTGTACAAAGTTATTCCCTAACCACTCCAAAATATCAAAAAGGGCAACTTTATGTTAGTTTTCTATCAGCACTCCTGGAGTGCAGACAGTTGATTTTTTTCTGCGCTCCAAGCTGAAAATGACAACTTTCCACCCGAAGCGCTAAGCTAAATTTCGCGCCGAGCTGTTGACAGGTTTTACATGGAAAGGATAAGGAAAGTAGACTCGGTAGAAGAGTGTTTCACGGGCGAGACTACCCTTCGTACTAAGTATTTAACAAGGTGTGTTCTATATAAAAACTAGATGTTGTTGTATTAAAGTTAGTAAAGTCTTCCGTGGTCTTTTCGTAAACTTTCACTGAAACCCATTTCGGCACCGTGACATAAAATAGCTTATGACACTCGCTTGCCTCCTACCTATCTCCACACACAAAATTATATTAGAAAATTGCTTCATTGCGACGTAAAGAGTGACAAACAAACTTATTTCCGCATTTATAATTTTAAGAATTGATTAGTGACCAGAAATATCTAGAAATCAAATAAACTAACAAAAGTTTTCTAATTTCAGGCATTGATAAAGAATTAACAATGAATAACCAGATTCCCAAAGAAATGAAAACCCCAGTTGTAGTTAAAGGGAAAAAGGTAGTAAATACATCGAAATTGAATCAATCAGACCGTAAGTCAAAAAACTGTGCAACATTCTACTTCAGACACCACGATACAGATTCAGACAGACAAATTATTGAAACTGATGATAAGTCACAAGAAGAATCATCTGAAGAAGAATGGACCTACGTTGATGGACCGAAAATCGGAAATAAGGATTCACATAATGACATCGTCTATTGAAATACAATGTGAACTGCCCGTTGAAGAAAAAAAAGAAAAGCCACCTTCCCCGAAACCAACCGCGACCAGAACACGAATATAGGAAGAGCTCGGGAAACAATATAAATTGTCACGTTCTTTACGTGTGGCAACCCTACCTAAAGTTCCCACCTCCCACCTCCGCGACCAGATCACAAATAGAGTCCGAACACGGGAAACAAAACCACTTGTCACGTCCTTCGCCAACTTTGTCGGAGCACTCACCACAGAGAACACCAAATCGCACTCGACGTACGTTTCGCCTCGACACCGAGGCATCCTCGGAAAATCGACCGTACCGTACAAACGACGACACACGAGTGACTTGCCGCCACCTCCATTGCGCCTTATATAGACCAAAACCCCCAATATCAATTATTCGTAACCGCTTCACGAATCGATAGGGTAAATCTGTGTGACTCGATTGCTGCTAAAAATTCGTAATAATGGGGAATTCGATATATTTATTTGTTCATTCAACAATGTTCTGGACACATTATTGTGTTTTATGATTTCTAATTGTTTTTTTTTTATGTTAAAGGAAGGCAAACAAGCAGACGGATTTCCTGATGGTAAGAAATTCACGCCGCCTAGAGACACCAAAGGTGGTAATGGTGCGTTGCCAACCTGAGGCCGGATGTTAGGCTTCCAGCAAAAGTAGATTTACCGGCTACTATACCCTCCGAACCGAAACACGTCATTACGTTATGGCGACAGGAATAGGCAAGGCGGTGGTACCAATCCGGGCGAGTCGCTGCCAAACTCTACCACCTAGTCGGATGTCACGGTGTTAGTGATGGTAAGCCTATGCTCGCCTTTTACGAACTGCCTGGCAAGGAAGGCAGATGGTCTATTCTACAAAGGAGCCCGGACCAACACGGGGAAAATATTTTTTTTTTTTAGAAGAGGAGGCAAACGAGCAGTGGGTCACCTGTTGGAAAGTGATCACCTCCGCCCACGGACATCCGCAACACCAGGAGTATCACAGATGCGTTACCGACCTTTAAGGAATGAGTACGCTCTTTTCTTGAAGGTTCCTAAGTCATAATCGTTTGGGAATACCGCCCTCGGTAACTGATTCCACAAAGGTGTTATACGGGGTAAAAAATGTCTTCGGAATCGCACAGTTGTAGACCGCCACGCATCGAGATGATGGGCATGATACCTTAAGCTCTGACGCGATGTCCGAAGGTGGAAATCAGCGGCTGGAATTAAACCAAACAACTCCTCAGAGCATTCCTCATGATAAATGCGGTAGAGAACACTGAGTGACCCAACATCTCTACGCAACGCTAAAGAATCAAGCCGATTGGTAATTGCCCGGTCATTGACAATTCGAATTGATCTACGTTGAATGCGGTCAAACGGAAGGAGCTAGTACTGTGGAGCCCCTGCCCAGAGTTGAGAAATTGCGCTTTATATAGTTGTAAGCGATGGGCTGGCTTGAAATACTGTCTCGCTTTACTGAGCACACCAAGTTTTTTTAGAGGCATTCCAAAATATTTAGTCTAATTCCTTTTTTACAAGTATGAATTATTTCAAAGGAGTGATCACTAGCCAAATTGTGACCAGCTTCCAAAAGATGTTTTGCAAAATGGGATTTACCGAAATGTTTATTTCTGAACACCGCTATATGTTCTTTCTAACGCGTTTGAAAACTCCGACCTGTTTCACCTTTGTATGTTCCGTTACATTTCTTTATTGCCTAATTCGTCCATACCATTACAAATTTTCTTTAACGGATTACGTGTTTTAAAAGCAACGTGTATATGATTGGACTATAGAGAGCGTTTAATTTTTTTGGAAATTTGTCCCTCATAAGTAAAACTAGATTGAAAATCTAACGTCTCTAACCCGTCTAACTTCGTACCGCCCGTCCGTAAGCAATTTGGTCTGATAATAATATCATATGTATATTAACACTTTAAATACGTGCAATATAAAGTTTTAGGCCAGCCCCATACGTGCTGTAGTTTGTAATCTTCAACTATGCGTGATCCGCAATCCCCCCTCCTCCGAGAGCAATTCTCTGTATAATCAATCTGAATTTCGAGATTCCTAAGGACATAAATCTTCATAGTCATAAATCTGACGCAACTTACCGAAAGCGTATTGCCAAGTAGTTCGCACTGGTATACCAGACCTTGCAGAAATATCATCCAACAAGTCCTTTATGTCTCTAGTTCTAGCGAAGTGGAGTGTGTAGCCAGCCACTCGAGGTTGGTTGCCAATTATCTGCATTAAGTATTTCTTTGCCAATTCTTCACTGAATGTGTTGCTGACATCCTAAAAAACAGGCGTATACTCCTACCAAACAAACTTCGATAAAATCATTTTAGGGTAAACATTAATAGATGAATTTTCTGATGTTAAAATATGAGTTGTTTCTATAGGCCTTCATATTAGTAAACATGGACTTAAAATACTCGTAGGTTTAAGTTTATATTATAGTTTACTTTATATTGTAATGTAATAAATAATAAATATTCCTTGACAATTTTCACAAGCTAAGCAAATGATATGTTTGTGTTGTGGTCTACGAGTGTACGAACATAAAGTAGACTGAATATAGAATATAATGACCATTTAATCCACGGAGTACTTTAGGCTATGTTTATTAATACGACAGCTAAGATAGTAACGGTGTTTTACCTACCTAAGGCTAGCATGTTAAGTCTCTTGCATAAAAAAGTTCATCCGTTATCTAACCCTCCAAATAGTACCTCATCTTCTAAATTTTACACTGTGTTGCCGGACCAACACGGTTTCCTGTGTAAAATAGACCACCTGCCTTTCTACCAGGCAGCTTGTACGAAGCAAACATAGAGATCCACAGCCTCATCTGCTTGCCACCACAATGACACTGTCATGTTCCAGTCTGGAGGGTATGGCAGCCAATTTTATTGACTAGCACATATTTAAGACAATAGGATTAACACTGTCTACAATATAGAGACGCACCTATAAAATTTATATTATTTGTAGGCCACAGTTATCTCTAACTACTAGGAGAGCTTTGGGCTTGGGCTTGGGCTTGGATATCTGCCAAAAACAATTTGGGAGAATTACCTATTGCCTACATTTTTTTATGAGAAAAATACAACAAAAAAACACTCGGCTACCCTGATGGTAAGAGACAACCGCAGCCCATAGGCACTATAAATGTAGGTGCGTCGCTGTCCTGTGGCCACAGGGTTAGGAAAATAGACTCGGATAGGTTGCTGCGTAGCACTCTGCCAGCAGTAAATGTTGCCATTACCACTATTGACTGTGGGAGCAGATTGTGTCGCAGTTACTGAACTGAACTCTCCCACCAGTCAGCGGTCGTGTCGACAATCCCCCGTTTTACATTTTCTTGCCTCTTACGAGCTGCCAGGCAGGTTGCCAGGTGGTCTATTGTACACCAACACGGGGAAAAAATATCAAAGAAATATAAAAAAAACAAAGAAAGCAATATCAAAGGTCTGCTTAAGTAGTAACTTGCTATAATTTAAAAAAAATACTAACATTTTTCGACATATGCTTAATATCTTCTTTGGTAACCACTGCCGGCATCCTATCCTCGATCAGTTGTGTACAGAATGCCAGTAACATGTAAAACCCCAATAAAACCAAGATGAAGTGACTTGCCACCTGGAATATCATGTTGTCTATAAGTAAAAATTCAGTGTAAAATAATTAATAAGGATATAACATTATCTTTATAACAGCATTTAAAAAAAGAGTGATATCATCTAATACTGGCTTCAAATGGTGCATAGTATTGCAGATCTCATGCTGATGCATCGTGGGAAGGCATGTCGAGTGTTTTTGAATTATTTTTGACATAAACTCATTTTCAAGAAACTAAACACCATACCTTGTGTTTAATTTTTTTACATTATTGAGAAATTAAAAAAAAATCTAAACCTTAAAATTTAGACTATATTATATGCAGAGCAATCAAGTCAAAGATATCAAAATGCTTTGATTGAGGGCAAATCGTAATAATTAAACAATACGTTTGTCCTCAATCTACAAAAAATGATTCAAATTCTATTCTAGTTCTAGTTTATGGTGAACGAAAAAAGCCTAACATAGTAATAATTACCAATTACTAACATTTAAGGATTTGAACTCTACGAGATGTAGGTACATCAAACACAAAATGCTAATTATGCAACAATTTTGAAAAAAAAAAAAAATTCACTCCACTTACAGTATGCAATTATGACTTATCACCTTAAAACTATTCGGAATGTATAAATAAAAATATTACATCACGTCACATTTAGTAGTGATAGCCATTTATTTATTGATTTTGACAAAATTTGTATAAAGGTGAGACATACATTTTAAACCATGTTTTCTGGAAAAAACTTAAATGGTAGTGTACAAAAAGGACTTCAAGTGACAATTTACATCCTAGTTTGTGATAAGCACCCAGCATTCTTTTTGTTATTTCATGGAAATCGGGTGATTAATTATTGCCGAGATTTTTTTTTGTGACATCAACAAAAGCCAACCATGCCTATTTTTCAAGATCATTTAATTCTTATTGGCTAATCAAATGTGGTTCTGTAGTTATTTGATCTT
>NJDC01058342.1:18206-31406 GCA_002245475.1 Calephelis virginiensis
AAAAATGTGAAGCAGACAGTAAACAAATCAAGATTCTCCTTATCTCTTTTTTCTGACGTGATATATAAATATAAAAGTGTTTTCTACATTGCACTAAGTATGCTTAAAACGAACTACCATTCGGGGTACCAGTGATTTTTTTGGTGTTGCATAGTGATTAGTATGTTTGAAAGTGTTAAAAGCAGTCTATTTAAAATCTAAATAGTGTATCAGAGTTTGAATCTTAACATAATATGTTAAGATCACTATCTTAAATCTCTTAAGAGTCCTTATATGAACAGAATTTTATGTAAAATTGCTTCTAGAGTTTTTTCGTTCACTGATAATATATAAATAAATAACCCGTTTTGAGGACTTTTCTTCATGGTCACTGCTATCCAAATACAAGCCATCGGGATACATTGTTTTGTTTGTCTGAAATAAAACAATACATCAATTATTTTATTGAATGCAAGTGGGAAAATGGGAATTCACAGTAAAGAGTTGTAACCTGATAGATAAAACGTTGACTTTGTGCATTCTGATTACTGGGGAATGTTAGGCACATCACAACGAGACCAGGGGTGAAGGTGTAGTGTGGTGGGCAGATCTGTTTATTTCATTACATTAAACAGGTTGAGGTGCTTTTTCTTACTTTTAAGGGGAAAATATGTGTAAAACATTTTAATAAGCAATCTAACCTTAGGTACTATTCCTTTTCCTCACGACAAATTTTCTTTAGATATCTTGTTGTTGTTGCACAATAGGCTACAGTTAAACTGCATGATTTATTTGTTAGGCGAACTAAGAAACAACTTAGCTAATTTATATAATTTTTTTATACTACAATAATACTTAGGTGCAAGGTACATGAATTCAGAAAAAAATATTCCACAAATAGTTATAATTTGTTAGACACAACTTAAAATTTATTTTTAAGTTATATAACAGATATTTAATGTTTCTTCAATTACAACAATACAAGTTGGCAAATACACCTTCAATTAAAGTTATCACGTTGGAATTAATTCTTAGTGATATAGGGCAACAAATTACGATAAATACTTCATGGCAACAGTTAGTCATATTTAAGGTCTTTTCAAATTAGTGCACGAAATCGAATAAATAACTAAAAACGTTTTAAAAATCAGACTTGAAATAAATTAATTACAGCACTTTTAAATTTTTCATATTCAATTACACAAGTTCAATGACCAGTCACCCGCTCGGCGACACACCTAGATATGGTACCTATGGTAGGTATGTGTGTGTTACATTTATTCCATGTCCTATCCCAATGAGAGGCTTTGAACTGACTGATCATAAAAAAATATTGAATTTAGGTATGTGGTAAAGATAAGAATCAGGCTTATGCATCTAACTACAAAAATGATTTAGGGTTGTTTCGCCAGTTCGCGTCCACTTAGTGGAGTTTGCAGGTTTGAGGTAAAATTTGAAAATGTTCTAGATTTAGTTTTGAATTAACTAATATTGTAACCCATCCGTAGTATAGTCTATTTTAGGATGAAGCTGAGTTTTAGCCAAAATGTCTAGTGGTTATTTTTTAATAATTAAAATAACCGAAATTAGGCGATTTCGCCAGTTTGCGTCCGCAAAATCCAGATCGCGTCCATCCATGGACTAGTTTACGTCCAACTTATGAAGGAGTTAACGGGAGATTTTAGTAATAAATTTTAAAGAAATATTGAGTTTTAAGTATTTTTTTATAAAATACATATGTTTACGCCTAGCTCCTTGCTGGGTTGGCAGAGAATATCGAGTACCAAGTGTCACTAGCTTCCATCACATTAATTACTTTTTTCATACAAGGAAGCTGGTTGTGGAGACTGAGTTGGCCCTGGGTTAAATTGCCCATAGAATGTCAACTTAGGTCTCCCCGGGGAAATAAGTACGTCCATCCAATTTTGAAATGTTTGTCTATACTGGCAATCTTTCATAACATGAACGAAACAACAGAACATGCCCTTACTCATTATTGTAACAAAATACTTATTTTTAATCTCACTCTTTCTCTGATCTTATTGTTACGATTGCCGTCAATCAAACTTTACCTGCAAAAAGCATTACCTACCGGGATAAATAAACCCATTCATTTGTTCCAGCGCTACTACGTCGACTAAAACTATTGAATACGTTCTGACTACATCTCTTTCATGTGCTAGTTTGTTTTTTCGCCATTTTCTTTCCAATCGTAATTCATTAGTTAATTTCTGTTTGCAGCTCAGATGATTCAAACCACAAAAATACGTCGTCGATTGTTTATAGCAAGCAGGTCACCGTTAGGCCTACTTTTTTTCACATCCACAATATCTTAATTTTAGAATACCGATATTTTAGAATCTTTAAAAGATTTTGTTAGATCTGCAGGTAGTAAAATTTCTTTTAGAGATTTCACATCGAGGACGTCCATTTTAAGAAAATGTTTAAGTTACTTTTAATTTTTACCTATCGTGATCGCTCTTTCGTTCTTGATATGCTCTTTATCTTTATTTTTTTCTAATGAAAACATCGTCATCCAGAATAGAACATGTACCCGGTTGGCAATAAGTTTGCCATCTATCGCATTGTGGAACTAAGTATCTTAGGCTAATTGTGCGTGCCCTAGTTGCACCTTTGTTAACTTTTTTGGAGATACGACCCTGAATATACTTACACATTTGCCTTTATGTAGTTAAAATTTATTATACAGGTGCTTGTGTATAAGCGGAAGAAGGCAGAAACAGTTGTTCCCTTCCAGAGCGGTGGTAGGTACTAGTCCCGATGGGATAATACAATGCACTCTACCGACTACCATCTATATATGACTGTCTGATTTAATTTTATGAAACAGTTAATTAAGATTTAGTATTTAAATAAACAAGTGGGGGCATATAGTAGTGGTATATAGTATAATCCATCCATCCAGTATGCGTCCTGGTAAATTTCAACATCTATATCTTTTTCTATTTCCAAAATTATGTGGACGCAAATTGGCAATTTAAATAATCGTAAAAATAAAGCATTTATGGATCATTGAGTGACTAACATTTAATTAATACATACTAAAACCAAAACTACTAAGTTCAGGTTTTCTGGACCTTTAAAACAAAAACACCATTTTTTGGCATAAAGTCTGTTTAATACATACTTACTGAGGTACATATTATCATAACATCTAAGCAGAACTAAATATATTTAAAAATCCTTTTTTTCTAGTTTAATTCAAGGTAATATACAGGTTTATATTATTTCGACAATCACTGTCAGGTAAAGGAACATATTTTCAGTACTTTACAGAAAATTCAATTAGGTACCTACTCTGTACAATTTATTGAATGCCTACCACACTCGCACACGAATGGTTCAGTATATTACCAAGCTGCGCTGAGGAATTAAACTAATACTATGTATTTGTCCACACTTCTATCACAACACATTTATTATTATTATCATCATAATACTCTGCGTAGTTTTGAATTCACTGAATACTTGTAATTTTTAGCGGGCCACGAAGTGGGTGGTTTATTTCGATTTAGTATTCATTTTTCATTATGTATTCATATTTCCATTTTTTAATATTTTCATTATGTAAAAAATGACTGATGAAAGATTGATAAAACAGATATAGAGTAAGAGTGTTATTGGATGCAAGCACCCGCTGAGACTTAGGTAGATGTTTCACAATCAAATTCAAAAAATCAAAAATCTCGGATTTTTTCCAAGGGTAGTGTCAAGAGTCTCCGGAACCGGCGAGTTTCGGTGACGTGAGACGTGAAGTAGTATTTGAATTAGTACTATTTAAATTATGTACTATTTAAGAAGTACAATTTAAATTATGCGCTTCGAATATATTCCTCAAGCTTCAGAAACCTGAATGTATTTTAAAGATATCTATATACAGTTGTTATTACACATAATTAGTCATTTAGCTTAAATTTAGATTAGGTCATGTAATATTATTTTCTTAAAAACTATTTTGATAGCTGGCCTTTGTAGTTTGCAGCTACACTGGCCACTATTTAAAAAATATATTAGGTTTAGTAGCTTTTAAATTTTGAAATAGAGAAGAGAAAAATTCATTCACACACTAGCTGCTACCTGCGGCTTCGCCCGCGTTTTCACAGAAACCCGGTGTGCGATCGGGATTAAAAATAGCCTATATGTTAATCCAGGTCACAATCTACCTGTCTTCCAAATTTCAGACAAATCCGTTCAGCCATTCGAGCGTGAAAGAGTAACAAACATCCATACATCCATACTTACAAACTTTCGCATTTATAATATTAATAGGATTAGTCTGCTTTTCGACTTCGATCCTACAACAGTCTGCTTACATTATATATCTGCTACAGGACCTGCTATTCAAAATTCTAATTCTATAAGTCGACGGAACGTCCTACTATGACTGCTGCTTTCTGAATGATGCCTGCTGCTCGGTGGTGGGAGGACCCTAGACCGGCGGTTGCTGCCCGCCGGTGTTCTTCTCTGGCCGCCTTCCCAGCTGCCCCCTTCTACTGCTGCTTCTGGCTGCTGAGGGAAGGCGCAAAAGGGTCCCGCTAGCCCAACCCCCGAATACTACAGCAGCAGTCCTTCGTGTTCCGTCGACGAGCCTATCCCACGCCCATCTATCCGGCAGAAACTCTCTTTTTTTTCAAATGCAGACTTTTTATAGACTTTATTTTTAGTGTTTATTTTAATACAGTGTTCTTGTTTATATTTTCTTTAAATTCTTTTATATACCAACAGGATTCCATATTCCAAATATGTCTGTTGGTTTGTTTGTTTTCTGTTAACATAGTGGTGGGTGGTAGCTAAGCAACTAAGTTACAGTCAGCAAATAAATAAATATCCCTGGACAAGCTACAGAAATTGAATCTAACCCCAAAGTAAACAAATTATATGCTTGTGTTATAGGTTAGTCAACGATTTTAATTCATAGAAATACTTAAATGAATAAATATTAAATATAATAAATAAATAAACCTGAACAAATTTAATAAATACCCTGACCCGGAAGTGCAGACATATAAATGTTCGTCACACAAATGTCTGCTCCGTCGGGAATCGTATCCGAACCTCGCGGATGATCGTTGTTGCATGTACGCAAGCCACTCGACCAACGAGGCTGTCAAAATAAAAGTATAAAGTGTAAAAAGTGCAAAGCCGAAGCGCATAATTTAAATAGTAGTACTGTACATCTGACAAGTGTGAGCAGGAAAATTATATTTATTTTTAAATGCTTAGTAATCCCAAGCTCCTTTTTTGTATTTGATTAATGAAAGTAAAGTAAAAAAGTATTTCACGCCCATATCCCTGAAGAGGTAGGCAGAGGCACAACCAGGTAACCACGGCTACGACTACTCGAAGACACTAATTCCAGGAATCTATTAGGTGACAAGCCTATTGCCAACCGGGCACATATCAAATCGCGAGTAACATTATTTTCATTATATAATCCAAAATGGACATTTTCTTTTTTTTTGTCGCCCGACCCGGGGATTGAACCTGGGACTTCAAGAAGTAAAGTTCGATGCCAGACATCACAGAGGCGAATCGAATAGTGGTTATACTTTATTTGACGATAGATAATAAGATTTGCTTATCTAAAAGTTTATCTCAATGAATGAGTATGCTATTTACACTTTAATAAGTCGTATTTGTTTTAAAATATAGCCCTTGGTATTACAAATGTGAATGTGAAAATTTGTCTATTACGGTTTCACAACAACGGGCTGGAAGTTCCACGACTACTTTTTAACCTTAGCCAACCGGAGTAAAAGTTTTATATGCAGACTCAATCATTAATCTTAGTTTTAGATTAAGATTAAGATAAGAACGAAAAACAGACTTTATTTTTTAATTTCATCTTTCTTCTGAAACTCTCTCACGAACTTTATTTCTGATCTGCTTTACAAGTTTTAAAATGCACCAACAAAATTTTCTTTTGGGTGAAAATTGTATTTCACGTTTGATTTTAAGCAACCCTCACTAATTGGCACCTAGATCAATTTCTAGGCTGGCATTGCTAGGTTTTAACTAATAATACATTTTCCATCACATAAATGTGAGAAACGTTGATGAGGTAACCGTTCCTTTAATATGACGTTAAATGTCTTTGGTTATTAATTTTTACTGCAAAGATTTTCTAGCAACATTTAAAGCTCGAAAGTTTCTGTATTTTTGAGGTTTTTTAATAGCACCTCAAACTAAAAGTAATCACTTAGAAGATAAAAAGATACAACTTCCACTTATGAAATAAAATTTCCTAGATTTCTTATTTCAAAAAAATCACTGCTAGGTATTGCTATAACCGTGTGAATTAAAATAAATTTTATTTATATATTTTAATTTTAAAGACAATAACGTCTTCCTACTATTTACATGAAATAACGCATACTTAATTAGGAATACGAAAGTGTATATGTGTGTAAAATCTTCCGTTTTCACGTATATGTGGATGACTTGATGCTTAAAAATTTAATCAAAGCCCAAACTAGACTTCTATGAAGAACTTAGGCTACTTTTTATTCCAAAATATAACGTGTAACATAAGAATAATAAATAACTGGAATTTGCAGGAAATACCGCTGGTAACAGTTAAATGAAGATATAGATTATTAATTTATTACGCAGTCTTCCAACAGCCTTATTGTTAATGACTCATTTAACCTTTGCTCGCCTCTTACCAGCTGCCGTTTCTTAAGGACATTAACTTTACTCTATGAAGCTACCTCGAGGGGAGGCGGATAATCTAATCTACATAGAAGACCGACCTGGGTCTTCTCATGGAGAAAAACATTATAGACTTTAACATGTAAATACAACATCCATGTTTACAAATCATTGTTTTTGTAAGTAAGTATACAGTAGTAGTAAGTATACAGGGTACAACCAGGGCACTTACGACAAGCCGAAGACACTAAGTCCCACAATGTGATAGGTATCAAGCCTATCGCCAACCGGGCACATATCCGATCCCGAGCAACGTTTCTTTTTTGTGTTAGAAAAACTCAATTTCGTTTTTGTTGCCCAACCCGGGAATCGAACCCGGGAACTCACGCAGTCAAGTCCGACAACTAAACCGTTAGACCACAGAGGCGATAAATATTACCTCTTTTTGATAATTTTTGGCATTGTTTTTTATCTTATCATTTGCTAATTAAAATTAATATACGTGCGATTTCGATATTTAGATCGGTTTAAAATATCAGAACTCGTTAGAAGAAGGTACTTTCACCTTTATTTACAACTACGTACAATTATTTTAGCACTTATTTTAACTCAAAAGCCAACTTCAACTTAAATAGAAATATATATTATCAAGGTAGAAATTAAGTAGAAAATATTGACCACTTAAAAGTTGCAAAAAATCTAACCAGTGACCGGAAAAAGTAATTTATTGAATTGTCAAGATGGAGGGACCAACGATTTTAGGCAATATTTTTAAAACTGTTTGTGTTTCGGACACGTCATATTATTTTTATAAAGGTAGAGTTTAGGTAGAAAAATATCAAGTAGATAAAATACTTCCAGGAGCTGCCTATTAGAATGGTCCAACATTTATTGATTAAAAAACATGTTTATGATGAGGTACTAATTTTTCGAGAAAAAGTAGCAAATAGTAGAATTTAGGAATAATTCTTTGATGCATGTTTTATTTAAATCTAAGCCTTGGTCCCTCCATCTTGTCGCTCACTACATTATTTTTATTATTTCATTCATTTTTAATGTTTAGGAACAAATACAATCTTTAATTAAACTTAAAACATTGAGAAATTACGTATGAAACGCGCGCCGGTTCACTATTTTTTTCCTAAGATTATAGATATTTACACAACTTTTTTATATAGTTAAGATTAATTATTTTTTAAAACAGGGAAAGTTATGCGAACGGTGCATTTGTTTGTGTATGTGTGTTGATCCTTTGTATTTAATTAGGTTTTCCTAGGATAGGATAAGCCTAACACTTTGTGGGACTTATTGTCTTCGGCCAGTCATAGATGGCCTGGTTGTAGCTGTCTACCTCTTAAGGTCCTCCTATTTCTTAATGTCCGTACCACCAATTTTCTCAAGAAACTTTGCCCTGGATTAGATAAGTGCCTGGTACCTGATTGCCGATAAATTCACCACTTATTAAATTGTGGAGCTAGGTACATAACTTTCGAGCTAATCCTGCGCATACTGGTTGCCTCAGCCTCATCTCTGTGGTCTAGCAGTCTAGGTATTGCAGTTGACGTCATGAGATCCCGGGTTCGATTCCCGGGTCGGTCAACAAAAAAAAAATGTGGTTTTTTTAATTTTCTAATAAAAAAAATGTTGCTCGGAATTGGTTATGTGGCAGGTTGCCACCTGTCCCATTGGGACTGAGTGTCTTTGGCTAGTCGTGGGTGCCCTGGTTGTGCCTCTGCCTACTTTTTCGGGGATATGGGCGTGAAGATACTTACATTATATGTATAGGCAGATATAATATTATGTATATTGTCTTTGGTGTAGGTAGTTACGACTGCCATGTTAGCCGAAGGGTTAGCATACACACCTAAAGCTGCTGACTACCTATGAGGCTCGGTTTAAAGTCCGACGGGGGCAGGCTTTAACTTTAGTTTTTTTTCATAATTTTTTTTATCTATTTCTATGTATTATTAGATAATAGAAATTAATTATTTATGTTAAAAAAAATATTTATTTTGTTTAAAAAAGTATAAAAGGTGTTTTTAATGTATTAATATAAAACTACACATTTTCATTTTGCGTGCTTATCGCATCACAAAACAATCCTTAATCCATATAAACTGTTAAAAGCTATTAATGTCAAGCAATATAAAGTTCGCAGGGTCGGCTAGTTTAGAAATAGAAATTAAGGAATAGCGTAATTAGGAAAGGTTACTTAAGAATGACTAGCAACAGTGCCATTTATTAAATTTACTCGTTATATTTTATTGCTATTCCACGAATGTAAGGTTCAGAGCAGACGTATAATTGTAAAAAAAGGTGTTATTAGACAATTAAATACCCACAGAAAAGACTTACATATTTAGTTACATGTTTTTATGGTACGTTGTAGGTCTATTATATATATTGTCTTTGGTACTACATATTAATATATTTGTACTGTGTAATATACATTTTTTAACTGGTTAAATTTTTCAATAAAACAAAAACACAAAGGGTTTTTAGCAATTCAAAAGATAATAATGTTAGTAGCATGTACATACAAATAAACATTAAATAGCTAGGTACATCATCACGCAACAGCCATAAGACAATCAGCTGCTTTAGAGACTTCGTTGACCCTCATGCTTTATAACAACAATAAATACTTGTAATCTTTTTTATTTTTGTTTTAGATTTTTTTTATTATTTTTTATGTTTTCAGACACGCATTTCGAGCCCCTGGTTAAAATATTGTTAACTAATTTGAGAAAGCCCTGTATATTTATCACATATTAGATTCTTATGTTGATTTGGTGATCATTTTATTTAAAAAACTCATTAGAAACACAAGCTTTTCTACTGAATTGAATATTTTAAAATTTTTATTGAGTTAAGTGCAATCATAAGCTGTGATAGCAAGTTAGAGTCATAGGTAGAGCAGTAGCATCCTTACTTAAGCTTGTAAAGTGAGATTTGGAAGCAAAGAGAAAATACATAATAAATTAATTTATTGATGAATACTTAATTTGTGCAATTTAACTGAACTATACACATCACAAAACTGTGTCCATCTTTACCCTCGAAAGCATCTATATAACTCCCAGCTAACTACATTTCAATTTGGGTAAGTTGAAAATGAAATGAAATTTATTCATTTGTGGAATATGTGTGTTAATAAGATGTTACGAAATATTTAAGTATATCAACATATTACACTATACTTTGGTGTGCAAATATTTTAATATTAAAAAAAAAAATATTTAATTTTATATACTTTAACTTTTAAGCAAATTATTTATATTTATAACCAGTTTAATTATTGACTTAACATTTTAAAACTATAATTGAATTTAATCCTATCTTCTGTAAACTACCACCGTTTCCAAACCTAGCCCGTCAGGAGAAGAAATGGCAATACAAACTCCTCGGCAACCAGTTGTTTTGGATTTGACGAGCTTCATTTTAACAAGCTTGGCAATTAATTTTTTAGCAAGTTTGGATAGGTGCATTCAGAATTAAGATAATTCCCTGGTAAGTATATCATAATATTTTCGTGATAACAAACACAATACCTAAGATAAATGTCCTATATATAACATTTTTTACTTATTATTTACTACAGTAAGGTGTACTTTATGACCCACTGCATACTACCTTGCTGACTTGTTTGATATTTTGCTATTTGGAAGTATAGGCTAGAACATTATTTCCTTGAAAATTTTATGGAAACAACAACAAATCCAACAATTTACTCATTTACACACTCAGTGGTTGCTTAAGGACAAAGCATTATTTTACTTTATAGGTCCATGATTATAAACTGTCTATTAGTAGACAAATATTTATAAAATATTGAGTATGTTTTTTCCACTCAAGTTGCAGTTTAATTTTTCTTTATTTCATATGTAAAAATTTAAAGTTTCGTTTTCGTTATTTCAATTACGTAATTTTGGTTGTCGATTTAATATTTATTTAATAAAAACATGTTTTTAATGTATTGCACAATATGTTATTATAAGGTGGAAACATCTTGAAATTTCCAACAATTTACTCAAACATTTACACGCGCCTCCATAATCCGCTGCAGTGCTTTATTTTACCTAGAGACACTACACCCTTTTACATTTTAGGTCCATAATTATACATTTTCCATTAACATTTACATAGATATTATATTAAATAATTACACAATATTAAGTATGTTTCTTTACACTTACCCTGGGCATTGTTCTATATTTCATATGTACAAATTTAAAGTTGCTGTTTAGTTATTACAATAGGTAATTTTGGTTATATCAACATATTATTTATTTATGAAAAGCTCTAAGGTCAAAGATGATCGAGGTTAGTCGGCTTGTTTATTTAGGTTTGGTTTAGTTTTTTTTTTTTTTAAGTTAATTTGCCCCACAGAACAATATTACTCACAGAGAAGAATTGTAACTACATATACAATAAATGCAACCATAGCCTTATACAGCTACGAGACAGCACCGCAGCGTCCGGATCTTCGTCTTTGTTCCTCCGCCTCTTTTTCACCCTTCCCATTGTATGTTTTGACCAAGATACTTGTTAAAAAATATTTAATAAACTTTTTTTCGAAAGAACCGCGTCCGCCTTTATTCGTGTTTTCCCGCCAATCTATTTAGGTTTGGTTTAGTTTGTTTTTTTTTTAAGTTAATTTGCCCCACAGAACAATATTACTCACAGAGAAGAATTGTAACTACATATACAATAAATGCAACCATAGCCTTATACAGCTACGAGACAGTGGCGCCCCGTAGGTATACCAAACAAAAACTATTAGGAACGGGATTTTTCTTATATTTAATATTTAAATACTTTTTAATTTCTTTATAAAAAAAAACAAATTGCAACTAAAATTTAGAAAACACAATTTATTCAACTTACAAAAAACACGAAGGGTACAATAACATTGCAATAAGTAGAAATTTTAGGGGCAATTATCAAATACGACAATTATGTCATGCAAAGAAAATAACAAGTAAAACAGAAAATGTTTTTTAACAATTTAATTCTGAATTTTTCTAACATTTCATCAATAGTTTTTTTGTGTCTGATGCAAATGCAGAAAACAGTAGGAGCAGGTTAGGAAATCTGTTATAAATCACATTCATGTCTTCATTTGGCATTTTTGTATGATCGTTTACGGATATTTTAAACAAATTTCACCGATTTCACCATTTTCTAAAAATCACTAGCAAGGTAACCTAAAAAGTTTTCTTTCGTAACTATAATACGCCGAACGTCCTTTTGTAAAAATATAAACACTTGAAACCAGTAAAAACACCGTAATCTTTAAATTGGAATGATGCGGCGAAATACCAAATCACTTAACACAAAATATCATCACGTATCAATTAATGTATTTATAATTATGGCGATTTCGTATTTCAAACAAACTTGCAAGTCTGTGTGACCGGTTAAGTCAAATAAATAATATGAAAATCAGCAATTACCTAAATAATTGAATAATAAGCTTTTTATTAAAATGTAACGAATATATTATAAATAACAAAATTTTAACAACACTTGTATATATATATATATATTAATTTTTTGGTAGTGCAGCTTATAGCAGCACACAACATGCAAACATTTTGTATGCGTTAAGTGCGAAAATACGTCTATACTAGAAACAAGATCCTGATTTGCCCCTTTCTGGGGCCGGCTAAGACCTTTAGACTATGCTGCCACGTCTTCCGTAATAATAAATTCTTTTTCATATTAAAATTTGAAATTCATTTCTTCAGTTTCTTAACATATTGTCTTCCCCTTTTTAAAAGTCATTTCCTACACTAAAACAAAGCTTATTTGAGTCCTTCAATACGTCTTTAGTTTTAATTTCTTGAAGTTTACATATTATGTTTTTCCGTTAATTTATATTATAGTACGTCACATCCTTGAATTACGATTATTTTCACACAAATTGTAAAACTAAAATTCTAAACACCAAAATCATCTTCTTTCATGTTGGCGCCAAAACTTCTACGACAGTGCAAAAAGTATTTTTAATATTCTTTTTTTTACCTCTATATTTTATACTAGTCTTATATTATGTAATAAACCCATATCTTAATATTTCATGTCTTTTTCTAGTTTCATCTTCAAATTTCTTTCTTGTTCAGGCCTCTGCCTCTTCCGTCGTGATAAAACTCATAGTTTATTTACTCAATCACATTTACACACAACTAAGTAATATTTACACTTTAATCAATTTACAAATTATACATTTTTACATTATATTACACATTTTTAGCTTAAAGATTGGAGCGAACCCTCGAAAAGCGCGCCTTCCCCCTCCGACCGTTCCCGCCAACCCAAAACCACTTTTATACCTATTCTGTGTATTTTTTATTTTTAAGTTAATTTGCCCCTTTCTGGGGCCGGCTAAGACCTTTAGGCCATGCTGCCACGTCTTCCGTAATTTTTGTTTTTTAATGTTATCCCAGTCGGGGAAAGGCAAAGGATCTGTGTCCATACAGCCACGTCTTCCGTATTAATAAATATTTTTCTTGTTATATATTTTCAATTTATGTCTTCCATATTAAT
>NJDC01058343.1:0-16395 GCA_002245475.1 Calephelis virginiensis
TATTTCTCGCACAATAACCAGCGTCGTGGGGGCACCTGTGTATTAGTGTATAAAGATCTTCAACAAAAAACTCTTGATTTACAAATACACATACTCTTGAATGCTGTGCAGTTGAGGTAATAAACTACAATTTAATAGTCATATGTATTTAAATAAATAAAATTTAAAATATAGTATAATATAAATTTTAAAATATAAATCATTATCCTAATTCAAATGTAGATGTTATTTTTTATTAATTAGAACTATTATTATAAAATACTATGAAAAATTCTAAAAAGAAATTTGTTTTGTTAATTTAAAAAAAAGGATACTTGTAATATGAACAATTGTAGACCTGTAACTTTAGCTTCCGTAATGCCTAAGAATTTTGGAAAAATAATGTATGACAAATTATACAGCTATTTACTTCATTTTTACTTATTAAAAAATAATCAGTATGGATTTAGAAAAGGCTGGTCTATAGTCTTTTCATGTTTTGACTTAGTTAAGAAAGTAACTAAATGTCTTAATGGCAAAAAGTATCCACTGTCTGTATTTTTAGACATGAGTAAAACGTTTGATTTTTTATCACATGAAATTTTGTTAACAAAACTTGAGAGATATGTCATTAGAGGTAAATAAAATAAAAATAGAAAACAGTGTGTTGAAATATCTAGACTAAGTGGTAACCGTAAAAAAGTCGACTCTTCAAATTGTCTTTCCAATGACTGCGGTGTGTACCACAAGGTAGCGTTTTAGGTCCACTACTTTTTTAATTTACATAAATGATCTGCTTGACGTTATTAACAATGATTTTGTATTATTTGCTGATGATACTACCCTTCTCATCGCGTGTAAGAATAGAAGTGATTTAGTTAAAGAAACAACTGTAACTTTAAATAAAGTGGCAGAATGGTTACCTACGTGAGCATAATCTTAAAATGTATCTCACAAAAACGAAATTAGTTGAATTTCAAGTACACTATAGAAAATCGAAAAATTAAATGTATTTTTTAATAATATTTCTATAGAGAATGTAGAATTTACCAACTTCTTAGGAAAATTGATAAATATTGCAATTGGAAATCATGTATTGGCTCTTTTTGCAATAAAATTTATAGGTTTGTATATGTATTGAGAAGAATAAGAGAAGTAGCAGGCTTGAATGCATCTCTCTTAGCTTATCGTGGATATGTTTCTTCTGTTTTGCAATATGGTATTACTATGAGGGAAATTCTCTAGATTTAATTAGAATATTTAGAGTACAAAACAAGTTTTAACCAATTACATTAATGCAAACCACTTTTGAAGTCGGTTTAAATTTTACATTTGCCTTGTTTGTATATTTTGGCTGTATGTGTATTTGTAAGTAAACATTATTAATTGTTTAAAACAAATACTGACATTTTGAGAATTCCATGTTTTAGAAATAGTGAGAAATTACATGTGCCGAACCAAAAACTTAATATTTATAAAAATAATGTTTACTGCATGTCCATTCGTATATACAACCAAATTCCTGATAATCTCAAATCACTTCCATATAAAAGATTTCGACGGAAGGTATTTGATTTGTTTTTAGAAAAAACATATTATAGTGTCAAGGACCGCCTCGTTGGTCGAGTGGCTAGCGTACACGCCTAACTACACCGACTAACCGCGACGCTCGGGTTCGATTCCCGACGGGGGCAGGCATTTGTGTGATGAACATTTATTATATTTATTATAGTAATTTATTTAAGTATTTCTATGTATTGGTATCATTGACTAACACCCATATCACAAGCATATAACTTGCTTACTTTGGATTGAGATTCAATTTGTGTAATTAGTCCAGAGATATTCATTTATTTATTAAAATTATTAAGGATTTTCTTGTAGAAAAGAATTTATAGTAAAATTATTGTAATAATTATTGACCAATTACAATTAAAGTTATGGTTGCCGAGGAGTTTGTTTTGCCGTTTCTTCCCTTGACTGGCTAGGTTTGGAAATGGTGGTGTTTACGGTAGATAGGGTTAAATTTAATTATAGTTTTAAAATGTTAGGTAATAAATAATTAAACTAGTTATAAATGTAAATAATTGGCTTAAAAGTTAAAGTATATGTAAATAAATTTTTTTTTTTATAATTATCAAAATATTTGCACACCAAAATATGGTAGAATATGTGGATATACTTAAATATATTTGTAACACCTCATTTACACACATATTCCGCAAATAAATAAATTTCATTTCTTCATCATCATCAGACGGAGGACGTCCACTGCTGGACATAGGCCTCCCCCAAAGAGCGCCACAAGTCACGGTCACCAGCTGCTTGTATCCAGCGACTTCCCACTTTGACCAGATCATCAGTCCACCGGGTGGGAGGTCGTCCAACACTACGTCCTCCGGTGCGGGGCCGCCACTCGAGAATCTTTCCCTAGCGGTTGTCGGTTCAGCGAGCAATGTGGCCTGCCCATTGCCACATCAGCTTGCTGACTCCCTGAACTATGTCGGTCACTCTCGTTCTTTTGTGAATCACCAAATTACGGATCTTATCTCGCAGAGAAACACCGAGCATAGCTATCTCCATAGCACGCTGAGCGACTTTGAGCTTATTTAAGAGGCCAACATTAAACGGCCAAGTCTCAGTTCCATATGTCATCACTGGTAACACACACTGGTCGAAGACTTTCGACTTTAGGCTCTGCGGTAATTTGGACAAGAATTTAGCTTCCCGAACGCTGCCCACCCGAGTTGGATTTGAGCGGTCGACCTCTTTCTTGAAGTTGGATTTACCTAACTGAGCAGCTTGACGTAGGTATATATACTGACCAAAAACTTCAAGAATTGAGTTCCCAACTTGAACTGGTATAGGTGCAACATGAACGTTGGACATGACTTTCGTCTTATCCAAGTTCATCTTAAGACCCACCTGTTGGGAAACTGTATCGAGGTCACCGAGCATCTTGCTTAAGTCTTTCTGCGATTCCGCCATGACCTCAATATGATCTGCGAATCGAAGGTGAGTGATGTACTCTCCATTGACATGGATGCCGAGTCTTTTCCAGTCCAGAAGCTTGAAGACATCTTCCAGTGAAACAGTCATTTAATTTTATTAAGATATTAAGAAAAAGCGTGTGGTAAAAGATAATCATGAGGAGCCATCAATCCCAAGCTTATTAGATCACCTAGATATTCTGCAACCTTTTACATAATTTCAACATTTGACCAATTTGACCATTTTTAAAATTTATTTAAAATTAGTGATGTAAAGTTTTTAATGTACCAGGAAGTTTATTAGAAAAACATTGACCCATGAAGAAATATGTGGAGATGTATAGCAAGATTTCTTTGTCAGGGACACTCTTGAGCTTAAGTTATTAGTTGCCCGTATAGCTTTATTTTGTAAACTACTAACCCGCGTCGTTGATGGTCTCACAGGAGCATTTTTTTTCGGGATAAAAACTATCCTATGTGTTAATCCAAGTTACCTTTTTTGTGTGTGACAAATTTCATGAAAATCGTTTCAGCAGTTTTTGCGTGAAGCACCAAACCAACAAACAAACATATAAACTTTCGCATTTATTATATGAATAGTATCCTATTAATAGGATCTACTTAAGCAGCACCTTTCTAGAGAAGACTCCCATACAATATAATATTGTGAATGTAACTCGCAGTGTCAATATCAGTTAACAGTCTCATTTTTTTCACAGCTTACGATTGCAAAGCTCGATCTACAAAGTTGCAAGCTTTTCAATGTGCGGGCCTCATTGCAATTTTTTATCCATTGTGGTACCAAAAATGTAAAGAAATCGGCTAGGTTCAGTTGTAGGTTCAGTTGTTGTACATCAAATGTATGTAGCTATTCGTTTTATTTTGAAAGATTATTCATATCGAACCAGTAAAGAACTTCATTGTCATTTCGACGTTAATAGTTATATATTTAATAATAATTGTAATATTTTTTGACATTTGTTTCAGGTAAATCTGAGCAAAAAGTACAAGAATCGTATGAGGAACGAGCACGCCGCCATCATCGCGCTGAGCAAGTCTCACAGCCAGTTCTTCGACGCCGACGCCGTCATCGTGTACGACCAGCGCACCAAGCTCTAGCTGCCCACGACCTCCACAGGGCCCAAACTGATCTCATCGGTTCGCATTTTAATTTAATTTAATTGGTGACATAATGACGATATGTTCTAGCCCGGAGAGTAGATTAGACATGCACAAAAGATCCTACATCCCGACCATAGGACAGCGACGTAGCTGTAACATCTACGGTGTATATACGCCATGGGGTTGCCTTTTACCATTGGGAGAGGCGAGTGCTTGTTAAGAATAGAAAACTACTATCAAGTGTGTGCACATGCGCATGCGCATGTGTTACTTCCAGTAATTCAAAACTCTCGATGTGAGCATTTTTTATTTTAATTAATCGTAGAATAAGTTGCACTGATTCTGTTATTACCATTATCGTAGTAAATAAGACTATATTATATTATGCAATTTCTTCGATAGAATTTTGGTGGCATGCAGTGGAAATAGATGAAATATATCATTCGCTTTATACCACCTTGTTATAAGAGGAAGTTCTTTTACTGTAAGTTTTGAAATAGTAGGATAGCATAAAAATTATGGAATATATTAGAAAAGGCTGACTGTAGACAAAGTACTCAAATATCGGGGAACAGAAAAAAGTATTAAAACTAGTGTAGAATAGCTTTGAATTAATAGGTTGGGCTATAGAAAAAAAACGTTTTTTTTTGTTATTTATCTCTGCTTTAATTATAACAAAGTAAAGGAACATTACCCAAATCATACCCATGCTAGTGTCAGGTGAAAAATAAATACCAATTGATACATACTATAAAAAAATATTTTTTTCATTTGTAGAAAAAAAGTTTAAACATTATTTTTGAATTTTATTAAACATGTGCTAACTAATAATTAAATGACTTTTTATTGTTCGTTTAAGAAAAATCGTTAATTTTCTGAAACTTATATACTTATTTTGTTATTTAAAGATTAGGAATTGAAGTTAATAAGTATGCCAATATTTATACGAATAATAATTAATAATAATACTTTACTATTTTCTATAACTCTGAGGAAAATCCAATTGTGGTTGTAAAATATATGCTAGTCATAGGGAATAACTTGGATTTCCAGCAAGTTATTATTTTCCTAAACAATGACACGTGTTTTTGTAGACGTTAGTGTTGCTTACTTGTCATTTCAAAAATGGGACAAAGCGCGGTTTTAAAAGAACCACAGATAATAGATATTAAATTGTGGAATGATAAGACAAAGACACATTCTTAATAATATTGTCATAACAAGAATGACTGTAGGGCACGTAGACGATAGCGCACTCTCAGGCCTTATTAAAACAGGGGCACATTAAGTAAGACGCTTATTTAAGCCCTTATAGTATTAGAAAAACTTGTAATGTTACTCCGCCGTCTTACTCTAAAGAGTAAAGATTTTTGGTTTGATCTCAACTCCGAATAACCATAAAAGCGTTTGGAATATATAGATAAAAATGGGCGGTATGAAGTTCGCTGGCTAAACTAGTACATATAAGATACAGAGTAAATGATTAATTTTATTAAGTTAAAATGTCCATGTTAGTAACACTCCACATATCAGTAATTCCATAGATTTACTTCATTGATGTCATAGCATAGAATAATTCTAGTAAACCTACAATTCTAGTAAACAAAGTGCACGAAAAGTTCATTGCTTGCAATCAATTGGCGAGATGTGATTGTTGATCTTGTGATAGTGAAATCGAAATTGGGGCCTAACTAGCTCAGTTCATGGTTTAGTCGCGTACAAAACTTGTCACTAAGTGCAATGTTCGGTGTTTAGCACTCACCTTGACTCAAGTCATAGAAGCTCATTCCCTTCTCCGACTCTGAGCTTCGACTTTGACGCTGAATATAGGCATTGTATTTTTTAAATGTCCAGCCCACGAAAGGTTATTCCAGTCATTAGTAAATATTCAATATACAAGATGTTAAGGTACTGCGCTTCTGGAATGGAGCTGGTGATATAGGGCGGACAACAAATATAAATGCTGAAAACTCCTGCCGATTAAAACTTAGTAGTAGCCTCTTCGCTTTCTTTAGGTAGTTTCATCTTTTATAAAATGTCGATTGTCGTGCTCTAGAATGGATATTACAACGGTTATAAATTTGTCTAACACATATGATGGCCAATTTTAGTGATATTCAAAGAACTTTTAGGAGTCATCAAGCTTAATTCAAAGGATCTATTGAACTTAAACGCGTGGTTCTAGTTTTGTACGCGATTGTGATTCGATATTTGTTCTTCGATACCGAGGGCATAAATTAATGTAGTTATCTAGTATCTTGACGAATTTTTGTAAAAATATTTAAATAGTTATACTAAAATGTATTGGGAAGTGTTCGCTGTTTAAAGTATTGTTGTTAAAAACATCATGGTGTAGTTTTGTAAAAGGTCTATAAATAAAATATATTTCATGAGGACGTAAAGCCCTCACACGTGCTAGTTTTATGGCACACGAAAAAAAAAACATTAATATAAAATGTGATTTTGTTAAATTTTTCCATTGGCAATGTTATTTGTAGAACTTAGTTTGGTCTAGCTAAGAAAATTTATACAATATAGAAGTTTTTTTTAAATATTGAAAAGGGGCAAGAGGCAAATACAGTGAGTAGGCGTTATCAAACTTTTGCAATGTTCATATTATGAAAGTTGACATGTTGCAAAAGTAGCAAATACTTTTTCAACTCGAATGAGCTAAAATGGTTTCTTACTCAGCCACTATCAGTGATGTGAGAGCCGATTTGATGTTTTGTGGTGTCAGTTATGTAAGAAGGGTTTATAGCAAATGATAGATGAGTCGTTTGCTATGTTTTAAGTATATTTCATTGCATATAATGACAAGGATCCGTAGGCGCGGTAGACAATACATTTTTTATTTTAAAATATAGGTACCTAGTTGAGTATAGTATGTTCAGAAGTGGACGTCCTATGGCTGAAATGATGATGATGATGATGATGTACCTAGTTGTCATATGGCTGTCGAATTGTAAATCTCAATGCAAATCAAATTGTAAAAATATCATTGTTTCAGTCTAGTCTAGTCAAATTTATAAATTATTAAGTATTGGTTATTTATGAGGATTATTATGAGAAGCAGTAGTTTGAAAACAAAATTAATGAAATAAATAAAGGAGGCCGTCTCTACAGTGGATGGCGACGTCAAACGTTAATTTTCTCTTGCATACTGAGACGTGATAAAAGACTAGAGTAATCACAGTCTAGATTTAAACGCATCAATGTTTATTATATTTTGAGTTATTTTTAATTCAGTTTTCCAAAAACGAAACATTCCAGCAATTATTACTCGCTGAAATATAATTATAATGTTTCAACTCACTTGTAGTATTATGTACATGCAGTGCTCAATGTAACATAATGTAATCGTTGTTATAAATTGTTTTAAATAATAAACGTTTTGTATGGATTATTCTGTCCTTTTATTAAAACCTTATTTTACTAAACAAGAACAAATTTCTAACATCTAAGTCTAAACACTCTCTTCAGTGTATGTATGACTAATATCTATTTTGTTATTTATTATGTTACTTAGTATTTGTCTCGTTTTACAAGTAGTACTTTCCTACTAAGAGTTTATTCGTTTGTCAACTCAGGCTAAAACCTTACTATTGGGGCTATAAAATGTAGTAGAAAAATTTAATCAGATCCGAGAAGAAGTAGTTTAAACGGACCTTACACTTATGGAACTAACTAGTTTTTATCGTCAATACTATGAGAGTCAGTACAAATCAATCTAAGGTCCGGAATGTCGCGAGGGTGGGATATGTCTTGAGTCGTAGCAGCTCGAGCTCCGTCTGCAGCATCACGACCCTGGTGTGGTTGGCTTGCACCTCGCGGACGAGCCCGCTGCGCATCACCAGCACTTCCATCCTACAATAATGTCACTTGTTTATACAAACCTGTGTTGCTTCCATACATTTGTAACTATTGCTAATAACATAAAGACTTGGTTTTGTTAGCAAAAGTAGGTCAGTTAGTTCAAAACGGAAAGAAAAAAAACAATCACTATCTACCCTAAGTATTACGATAGTTCCGAACGAAACCAAAAGCGTAGTTAATGATACAAACATTACTACAACGTTATAATTTTCATGATAAAGGCGAGGTGAGTGTCGCGGATATCTAGACGTGTCAACCCTGTTTTTTTCGTAAAGGTGTAGTTGAAACGCCAGGCGGAGGGCTCATTCCGTAATTAGTTTTATATTTATATATTATGTGTAGTTGTTATATATGTATACAAGTCTAATAGTAATAGTCAATTAATTAAGTAATTAATGAGTAAATATTTTTTGCTTCTCTTTATTGTATGATATCTATGAAATATAGAAGCATATAAGATTTTACTTCAAAATAAACATAGACTAAAATAATCCAATGTTCAACCTGGAGTTATACTTTAGATTACACCGTAATACAAACTATAACATTAACTTGGCTTACTTTAAAGAGAATAAAAAAAGTATCTTCACACCCATATCCCCGAAGAGATGGGCAGAGGGCACCCACTACTAGCCGAAGACACTAAGTCCCACAATGTGATAGGTGGCAAACCTATCGCCAACCGGGCACACATCCAATCCCAGGCAACATTTTATTTACTTTAGTCTTTGTTTATTAATAAGACGTTAAATGTGTCAATAAATATTTCCCAATTTTTAGGGCGTTCAATTAATGTTTATTGGGCTTATTTTGCACTCAAAGTCATTGCTGTTTCTCTTTGAACATATTGGACTGTTGTTGATGTCTTAACCAATGTTTTATTAAAGAATAAGGTAAAATGGGTTTATCATCATAAACTCCATAGTACCAACATAATACATCCCCAAGACAATCATTGCCATATCCAGGACTCCTCCGCCTTTTGCATCAAAGGGGCATCTGCTACTTTTACTAGAGGTTCATTGAGACGTTAACGTTTACTATCGTGTGAGAAATGTCAATGCATGGCAGATAGTTGATCTATTGAATAGATCGGCAATACTGAATCGTCAAGTACCTTTTCTTAAATACCCGTCGAATCCGTATTGGCTGTAGAGGATCCTCTTGAAGTTTGTTCTCGGAGACCTTCACGTTGAGCGATGCGATGGTCTTCTCGATATGCATGATTTGTGCCTCTTGGTCGTTTATTTTCAACTAAAACACAAAATTGTTGATTATGTTTGCATTAGAACCTAGACCCCCTAACATCCGTCATCTCATGCTTCTAGTGTATGGAATTATATACACACATTATTTAGAATATATTTAGACAGGCGATCAAGCAAAGTGGTAATTTCCATAGATGATGAAGATTTTCTCTAACCTCGATCTCCTCGACGCGCTTGATTTGCTCGTTCAGGATCTTGTTGACAGCCACCTTAGATGCTTCCATCTCCTTTTCCATGCGGACGTAGTCCTGCTCATCGGTGTACCCCAATTCTTTGTTCTTCAAGTACAGTTGCAACTCTTTGGGAATCTATAACATACCATTTATGCCCTAGAAATATGAGTTTTGGAAGTTTTATTTTAGAGCAGTAATCTTAAGTTCAAGACAAACATTTAAATCTCAGGTACAATTAAATTCCCCGTAACTCTTAAATATTGCTTGTAACATTATCTCTAGCGGGCCAAAATAGCGAGATGAGGTATGAATAGAACTTAACAATCCGTGAATGTGGTACCGATACGCTTAGTGTTAATGAGCCGTTTGAATAAAACTAGAGTAAGGCTAGAAGCATATGCTCGCACCTTAAAGAATAGTATATGTAACAGTACATATTTATATGCGGTATAAAAAATATTTACCATTGTCCTCTGAAGTAAAAGCATTAATCGATTTCCATTATATACGAGCTCGTTTTTCAAATAAGTTTAATAAACGATTCCTTATGTTACTTATTGCCAACCGGGCACATATCCAACCTTTGCTTTTTTTGCAAAAAAGAGAGAAATTGAGTAAACGCCGCTGGGGCAGTGGAAGTGTGCGAAAGGGTCCTCACAGATCCGGTACCTGGCGAAGGGGTGATCACCGTGTGGTTTTAGTCGGTAGGAGTCCGACATAAGCCCACCGAAATTAAATGTCACATTCATAGAGAACTAAATAAAAAGAAAATAATTTTTTGCATAAAAAACCGGTACTTTTACTCGGATCGCATTTTATCAAAAACTATGACAGCTAGGCTCGTGGGGGTTTTAGTCTTGCGTTAATGATATATTTCTCCATTCGAACATTAATCAAAATTAAGCTGTCCCAAAACAAGGTTCAAAAACATACTGTGCGATAGTGCTAGGCGTGGACGCTAACACCTCGGCCAATGAGGCAGTCGATACTTGGAAGGGAAACTACATTATTTCATAACATAAAACTGGTAAATCGTGCTCTGATTCACTGTTACCAATACTATGTTCTATCAAGTTTAGGTACATTTTGTAAAGACGTCCGACATGTTCTGTACCGCATATTGATACGCGCTAGTGGTGCTAATTCAGTTATCTATATTTACACAGTTCTAACTAAAAATATGGAGTCAATGTCGCACCAGGTGCATTAAGTTTGAAACATTTGCTATAAAAGTTGAGTAGAAGGAACATTTTATTCATATCTAATAGTATATACTTAATTCATATCACTAAAAAATAGAAGTGAAAGGTAAGAAGTAAATAGGTCATTTTGCCAAGTTTGATCATTTACGTCATTATTAATTAAATCCAAAGCGTGAACTTCAATTCACAGAAGCAAAAGACAATGCTTTTCTTTATCCAAACGGTGAAGTAGTAGGTATATTTTTTAATTTTGCAAACTTGTTAGGTATTTTTGTTTATTTTTTTTAGAAATTAAGGTTCATTAACCTTCAACCTCTGGTAGGAGTAAAGTTCCTGCTCCATGTGTCGCAGCTTCATCTTCATCTGCGCGTGCTCCCATTCCTTTGACAGGATCCCTTTGCGGAACTCCATTTGTTTCTTCATCATTTTCAATTTCCACTCGCCAACTTTCTACAATATTGGTATTTCGTATTAACCACAGTGTTACTTGCACGTTCCTGGTTATATAATTAACTATGAGCTAACTGCTACCTTGGGTTAAATCACTTCATGGTCAACAGTTTAACTCGATATTAAGTTTATCCTTGGAACATGCAAGCAAAGCTTAGTGACTTATTATTTTTTAAATAATTTAGGGCTTACAGTCACCACTTACAGCCCCCTTCCGAAATATCTATATGATTATACCTACTTAGGTACACAATATTGTAATGTGCGTACTTAACGCAAGTAGATAGTATTCATGCATTCTTTTATATTTCAGTTTGTCAAAATTTTGTAACTTAATGTTGCGATCACATAATATGATCATTCATTACATATATAACTTGCGATGTTGCATTTTTACCAGTATAACGTTGTTGACCTTTTCGACCTCTTCACGTCGTATCAGAGTAGCATCTCGAAAATCCTCTATGTGTCCAGTAGTTGTTAGTTCTACCTGGCCCGCCGGTAATACCAACTGAAAATTATCAGTTATACAGCGTATTATTATAATTTATAATAAATGGTTTAGGAATTTTCATTCTGGAAATGAAGAATTATAATATGTAGGTAATTCCTGTAACAATATTTTATTTGTGATGTCAAGACAACCCAGAAGTCGCTCGGGTCGATTAATATCAATATATGTATATTAAGATGAGTAACTTGTTATGTTTCGGGCTAAATATTTGAAGGTATGGCATATTGTTCAAATATTTAACATGACAGTTTCGAGGTTGGACGGTCTAGGTTGTTATTTAATTTTTAAGTATTATTTATAAGTTTATTTTGAAAACATTTAAGTTTTTAAGTAATGACCGAACTCAGAGACGTCAATTAACACCAGGTCAATATACATTGAATCTATCATACAGTTAGAAGTTTATATTCAAAATGTCGACTTAATGACTGGTGAAACATCCTAAATCTATGGGTAAAACGATAATTGTCACTTTTAAGTGCGGCCGTAAGTCAATCGATATAAATTATAAAGGAATGTGATTTAAAGCGGATGGATAGAGAAGGTTGGAAACGATTAATTAAGCCGAAAGGAAACCCCATAATGAAGATTTGGACTAGCAATAGAAAACAAGCAAGAAACAAAGTCAAGAACAAATGATTATATTAGCGGTGTCGTTGGTGTCAGTCTCAAGAACGGCCTCGTCGTGTAACCTGTAAGGTCCGGTTCCGTGCGTCGAGCTCTACGTGCGCCCGCAGCGCCAGCAGCTGTGTGTGCGCGGCCCCCACCCGCGCCCGCCGCGCCCCCGCCGCCGCGCGCCACACCCCCGCCGCGCCCTCCGCGCCGCTCACCTCCGCGCCCAACTCGCGCAACTATCGTACATTTTTTTTATAATAATAATAAACGACTCAGAATGTGACAAGCCTAACTGACGTTCCCACCACCCACCTCCGCGACCAGAACACGAATATAGGAAGAGCTCGGGAAACAATATAAGTTGTCACGTTCTTTACATGTGACAACCCTACCTAAAGTTCCCACCTCCGCGACCAGATCACAAATAGAGTCCGAACACGGGAAACAAAACCACTTGCAACTTTGTCGAAGCACTCACCACAGAGAACATCAAATCGCACTCCACGTACGTTTCGCCTCTACACCGAGGCACGGTAATATTATCTATACAGTATTGTAACTCGGCCGTGTCCTTGAAATAAGTGCCTACAGAAGCGCGGTACGTAAGCATGAGATAGGGCTGTCTCTATCGCCTACCAACAGTTACCTACCTATGTAGTTTTGAGATTGTAAATTTATTACTTTTATTTATTAGCACAGATAGGTACTTAGTAACAATTTAAAATATTAATATGATTACGAAAATACTTTGTGAGTTTAATAGAAAGTGTGCAATAAAAATGCAAGTGGTTTTTTGATTGACAGATTTAATTAAAAAACCATGATTATCTATGTGACTTTATTACAAATCGGTGTTATAAATTTGCGACCGAAAAATATTTGTGCCTTAACTGAGATGTACGAAATGCTTTGTTATTATATTTGAGTGTATAAAAAATCCGCATTCGAATATAAAGTGTAATGTAAAACTGTTTTGGGAAACATAGACAAGGAGGAGAAAAAGGAACATATTTTACTTGATTATAGATACCTGAAGCTACTTTACAATTTATATGTTTAGTATTAAGTGAAGTTCTGAATATAGCCTCCATTTTGTCTATATATTTCACGACATCATCGCTGGGTACAATTAAAAAGTTTGCGAAGTATTCTTACTATAGTCCAGGTACCTTATATAATAAATCTATAATCTAAAAAAGCTATCTCTGGGTGCGTTATTGAGGAATTCATGCAACCAAAAACAGTACAATATATTCTACTTGTCATGTTAAATAGCTACTTGTGCTTATTTCGAGTAAAAATTCCCGCAATTACTGATTGAAAACCAGCACACCGTCCGTTCGTCACTGCGGCACACTCGCTATTGTAGCATGCCGCGTGCATGCCCTGTGTGTATATACGTGTAGGTATAGCTCGCGCGTCGTCCTTTTATATGAAGTTAGAATACTGTATAAATAATATTACCGTGACCGAAGCATCCTCAGGAATTCGACCGTACCGTACAAACGACGATACACGAGTGACTTGCTGCCGCCTCGATTGCGCCTTATATAGACCAAACCCCCCAATATCAATTATTCGTAACCGCTTCATGAATCGATTGTGGAATTCTGTGCGACTCGATTGCTGCTAAAAATTCGTAATAATGGAGAATTCGATATATTTATTTGTTCATTCAACAATGTTCTGGACACATTATTGTGTTTTACGATTTCTAATTGTTCTAAAATATTTAGCCTAATTCCTTTTTCACAAGTATGAATTATTACGAAGGAGTGATCACTAGCCAAATTGTGACCAGCTTCCAAAAGATGTTTTGCAAAATGGGATTTATCGAAATGTTTATTTCTGAACGCCGCTATATGTTCTTTGTAACGTGTTTGAAAACTCCGACCTGTTTGACCTATGTATGTTCCGTTACATTCAGAACACTGAAGCCTATAAATACCTGACTTATCTTTATTGTCTAACTTGTCCTTACCATTACAAATTTTTCTTAACGGATTACGTGTTATAAAAGCAACGTGTATTTACAGCTATATTTGCTGCTCGGCTGTGTGTGTTAGTACGAACATTGATATATTTTGGAATAATATTAAAATGTTTACATTGTTGATTGAACCAAATATTTTGAACAGCAACCCTATGAGACTTTGTTAATTTTAAGTACAGCCTTGCCTGTTCGGTTATGCTTACCGTTTTGAAATATGAAACTATATTTTTCTTTACACAACGTTGAGTTTGATCTATTGGATCAAAAAGCTAGGAATTACGCTTTCGTTGAAGCCCATCGCAAGTATTTAAATCAGTCATAAAACTTCAATCTCTAAAGCGAAACTCCTCACATACCCATAACGATAACTGTTCTTAAAATATTCATGGTTCACATACATTTCACCTAAGAGTTACGAACCTTACAGACGTCCAGTTTCCAGAAGGTAAAATGGCAGTTTTAAAGAAAGGCCTAAAGTATAATCTAGTTCCAAAACTAACTCAAAAATCGTTGGAAAATATGGCAGTTAATGCAGAAATAGCGATTGTTTTAAATAAAAAGGATGACATCATTGGAAACGTTGTAGCGCAAGACATTAGAAAACTTTATATTCCTCGTCTATTCAATTCAGAATTAAGTTTAATTAAGTCAATAAAAAACAGGATTACCGATAACAATTTAATCCTTTCAAAAGCAGACAAAGGGAACGCAGTAGTTATATTGAAACACGAGGATTATAAGAACAAAGTCAATGATGTCATACTGGGTGAAGATTTTTCGCAACTATCGTATGATCCAACCAAAAAGTTTTCTGCGATGATTAGGCGTTCGGTCAAGTTTTCGCGATATATTTTTCCAACGGCTTGGTCCCAAAAAAGAGTAATCGAAATGAATCCTCGTCCACCCCTTTCAAAGATTCACAAAGATGGTAGTCCAATACGTCCAGTTGTTTCTTATATTGGTGCACCAGCGTATGGTTTATCAAAATCTTTAAACAACGTTATTAAAGAAAAATCAAAATTTAACCACAGCATAAAGAATAGTTTATATCTTGTCGACAGGATCAAAGACATAGTGTTACCGGTTCGGCGTAGATTAGTTTCTTTGGATGTAGAAAGTTTGTTCTCAAATGTCCCTTCAGAAGAGTGTATAAATTTAGTGGAAGAAATGTTAATCCGGCAGCGTCAACAACCAGGAGAAATAAATGAAATTGTAGGCATGACAAGAACTTGTATGAAACAAAATTATTTTAGGTACAATTCTCATTACTACATTCAAAAGGAGGGTCTAGCCATGGGTTCTCCCCTTAGTCCTTTGATGGCCTAGTTTTTTATTGATAACTTTAAAAGACAACATATTGTAGGTAAAAATCATCTTAATATATATAAATTACGTGTCACGTTGTTTGTCCGCGATGTACTCCTAAACTACTTAACCGATTTGAATCAAATTCGCACACCGTGTGCAGTTTGATCCAACTTGAAAGATAGGATAGCTTGCATCTCAATTTATAATCAAAAAAATTAACATCCGAGCGAAGCCGGAATAGGCAGCTAGTATATTATATTATTACAGATACGTGGACGATATAATCATAAATTGGACTGGTACAGAAAGACAATTGGACGTTTTCGTTAACAATCTAAATAAGAAACACCCCAAAATTAAATTTAAATTAGAGATCGAAGAAGAAAATTCGTTAATTTTTCTCGATCTGACCATAACTAGGGTAGATAATAAGCACCAGTTTGAGATCTTCCGCAAGCCAACTTATACTGATACGACTATTCCTGTGTCATCGTGTCATCCTTGGCAACAGAAACTGTCTGCGTTCAATAGCTACGTACCTACATAGACTTATCTATCCCTTTAAGTCAGGAAAGCTACAAAAAGGAGTTAAGCATAATTTGTCAGATGGCAGAGGCAAACGGTTATAATAGCAACATTGTTAATAGTTTAATTAAAAATAAAACGAAGAAAGCAATGTTACGATTACTTTATGCCGTACAACCAGAAAATACTGTAAAGTACAAATTTAGTTTCACTTCACTCGATGGACAAATTTCCGAAAAAATTAAACGCTCTCTAAAGTCCAATCATATACAAGTTGCTTTTAAAACACGCAATCCGTTAAGAAAAATTTGCAATGGTAAGGACAAATTAGACAATAAAGATAAGTCAGGTATTTATAGGCTTCAGTGTTCTGAATGTAACGG
>NJDC01058345.1:9297-29188 GCA_002245475.1 Calephelis virginiensis
CTATCACATTGTGGGACTTAGTGTCTTCGGCTAGTCGTGGGTGCCTTGGTTGTACCTCTGCCTACGTCTTCGGGGATATGGGCGTGAAGATACTAAATAATGAAAAAAAAAATAAGTTGTTTTAGGAATAACGTAGAAATCGAATGACATGTATAAAAATTTTAGTTTCCACCATGTAGCCTCCTTCTTTTAAAAGATTGGTAAAAAATTAATTACGATATACCTAAATAGATTCGTAGAGAAGATTTGTAGCTGCCAATAGGCCCGCTAAAGTAGGCAGTTGGCCTGTATTATGCAAAGGAGCCCGGGATCAAGGTAGGATAATAATATTCGTAAAAAGGCAAATTTAATGATAATATTGACATAAACCATACCGAATGCCGTGAATCGTGTGAACGGATTTAAAGTACCTAGAAACAACATAGGGAAATGCGTAACAAACATACGGAAGAACATAAATTAATCAAACTCTATGATATATATGGTATTGTAATGATAGATTTTAATAATTAAATACTTAATAACTTGCAAATGAGAAAGGGCAAAGGGCTCCATTGGTTGGAAACTAGGCAGGACTGCAAGGATAACTAGATATTTGACATTCGATAGGTACTCTCTGCCTACTCCGAAATCGATTTGGCGTGAAGATATGTGTGTGTCCTGGTGTATCTATACTTATTAACGATTTGTTTTGATAAAAACAATCCTTAGGCAAACTCAAATCAGGCAAAAAAAGACCATTTCTACAATTTTTTTTTAAATCTGACCAACTACCTAGTTATTTTTTTACGAGTAATTAGATATTAAACTGACCGGCGAAAACTTTTCATATAATAATAATGTTGTAGATGCTAAAAGTATAGATATTCATTGTTATTCAAATGTAAGTTGATTAATTGGCCAGTAACAACCTGTTAAAAGTTTATTATAATTCAATCAACACTCGATTAAAATTGCATAATACAATTGGTGTTAACTTTAAATACTGACAAGTGATTAGTTTGTAAAGAAGGAAGCGTTTGTTTAATATGTATAATATTAGCAAAATCAAAAGTGTGTCGGTATGAATCGATTATATCATCGGCTGTCGAAGTCCCGTCACCACGGTTCCGGAGATCCGCAACGTGAGAATCGCTTAGATTGTTTATTTCTATAGAGCATACGCAGATTGATCTTCGCAGAACTATCACATATATTTAGTGATTGACTTAACATTAGCTTCACGAAAAAAGCTGCGGAGACCACTACCCCTAATATTACTAGAAATAACCACGAGGTAGTTAACAAAAACAATCAATCAATTACTATGAAAAATCTAAAATATGTTTTAACTACTTGCACAGTTGGATTAATTTTAGCTATATTATGAACACAATGTTCTGTAGTATTGTAAAATGACAAACGTATTTTATATCTATTTATGAAATTGTTAAAATAATAATAACCTATAAAACAGTTTTTATTAATGCTAAACATTACAAAATTACAATAATTTGACGTGTTCTGACGAATATAAGTAAAAACTAGAACAATAAAACATGTAGACTTAAAAGTTTTAACGGACCATTTTGTTTTAAAATGTATAAGAATTATCACCGCTTGCTTCTATAATATATACAAAATTATAGGTAGGTATATTACGCTGGAAACACAATTTTTTCTAATAAAATTCATCACAAGCAACTACCAGCGACGCGCAACCTCTATAGTAATACGTACTCTGAGATAAATACCGATACAAGGTGTTAAATTCCTTTGTACTTTTCACTCTTGACTTTTAAACACTTGATGTCTTTATAACAAACCATTTTAAGAATAAGTGAAATCATTTATTTGATCACTCATATGCTCATGCTAAATTAGGTAACATGGTTTCGGTCTAGCTTATTGGATTGATTTGTACATAGAAAGTTATTTGACAATTATCGATTCTTGTTACTTTGAAATCGCTATTTCTTTTATTTTCAGTTTTGCTTTTTTACAACTAAAAAGATAGCTAAAACGTAACCGCATTTGACAAATGTGTAAAAATGAAAATTATAAACTACACACCAAATTTACAATAAGTACCTACTAAGTTTAAAGTTTAATATTAATAAATACTTTAGTTATTTTATACCATAATGTTGTATGGAATTTTTCTCATGGAGAGTTCTGCTAAAGTAAACATATATCTAAAGAGATATATTTTAAGAGAAAGATGAGAGATTTTTTTAAGAGAAAGATGCGGGCAATTTATAACCTAAATCCAAGAGTGTCCCTTAGGGAAAAATTAAGTAAATAAATTGGGACTCTTTCTGTAACACCCCATTACATTTAAAACATATGCATGTTCAAAATAACATAAATTCTTTTAATAAAAAAAGTGAAATACACTCTGTAAATACAAGGAATAAAGACAAACTTTCTGTACATATGTCTCGTCTCAACAGAATAAACTAGGTATTTTTTCGTGGGCCAATGTATATCTTATTATAACAAATTTCCCGAGTAAATTATAGACATTATTTTAAATAAATTTAAAAATGTATCAAATTTAAAATGTGTCAAAAAAAAATGGATTAAAGGTAGAAATAAAAGCTAAAGATTGCAGAATACCTAGCTGATAATAATGGTTAGGATTAGTTGCTCCTCACAATAATCTCGTAAATTTAATGTATATTGGTTAATATATTTGATATTTTCCATCGTCGGCGCTTGGTAAGACTTCCAAATATTCATATTTTTAAAGAAAGAAACACTTGTACTGTTTTACTTATCACTTATCATTTATTACTTTGTAATTAGTAGCCTACCGGTTTCACTTATGCAGCATCATCAGGGCTAAAACTTAAACTACTCGTACTTGGTAGTTTAAGTTTTAAGGTAACCTTGTTTAAAATAATTAAAGGCAATAAAACTGCAAACTCCTACTCCAACTACTTCATTGGGTGTGTTTTGTTCAATTGTCGGGATTTGATAATTTTTTTTTTTTAAAGATAGCAAAATGTTTCGAATTGGTCCCACACAAATTTTATCAACATCTTACTAGTAGTTTTTGGGTTACATTTAACAATGTATACATTTTTAACGAACCTTAATAAATTAAACTTATGTACTTACTATTCTCCCCGTGTTGGTCCGGGCTCCTTTACAGAATAGACCATCTCATCTCACTCAGACAGACTCACCCGGATTGGTACCACCGCCTTACCTATTCCTGCCGCCATAACGTCACAATGTGTTCCGGTTTGGAGGATAGGTAGCCGGTAAACTTACTTTTGCTCAAGGCCTATCGTCCAGGCCTCAGGTTGGCAACGCACCATTACCACCTTTGGTGTCTCTAGGCGGCGTGAATTTCTTACCATCATGAAATCCGTCTGCCTGTTTGCTTTACAATATCATAAAAAAAATTAAGTATAACTCAAAACCACTAGTCGGATCATGACAAAACTAACTCTCGGAATCACACGTATCTTACCAAAAAATTACCATAAAATCATAGGCCGAGTAATAGCGTAACAAACATACAAAAAAAAAAACAAACAACAGTCGAATTGAGAAACTCCTAATTTTTTTGAGTTGGTAAAAAAATAGAGTACACTAGCCCGCTTACTGTCTTTTGTCGGACCTTCTCACTGAGAGGTCGCATTCCGAGCCGGTGGTAGATTTTAAAATTGTACAGACGCGTCACAAGTACCTTTTTTATGTTCAATAAATAATATTTACACCTATATTTTATTATTTCAGTATCCAAAAAATAATGGCACTTTTCTGCTACCGCTTTAACTCTTTTAATGTTGTATATTTATAACTTCCAGGATTGTAAACATATTATCTAAGTCTAATTAAAGTAGAAGAGTATTACATTATCTATTTTATAACAGCTTAAGAACCCTTTTGGATAACTTCAGCCAAGCAGACGTGGGTATTTTTTTAAAGTAAGAAATACAAGAAATAAACTTTACACGTAAACCGTTTCCAATCTTAAAAACGTGGTAAACCTTACAAGCATAATAACTCGGATGTGATTATAGTATCAGAGAATTTAAACTGTTTACGGATTAAAAGTTAACTCATCGGTATTTAGGCCAGTTAGTCAGAGTTCATTGGTTTTGATAGCAGGTTGGATAATACCCGTGACAAATAGTTTTGTACTATCTAGGTCAAATAATCATTGGCCTGGAAATATTAGATAGCACAATTAGATACTCATTTTGCGATAACGATAGCATTTTTTTGTATACTGACATAGGTATTTACCTATTGCATTCCATATTTGTATGGGTATACAATGCTTATACTCTTTGCCTGCTCAGTTAGGGACTTCGTATGAAGATATGTAAGAACGTGTGTAAATTTCGTGATAGGAATATCCAATCACTAACCTAACCTATACAAACAGTCCTTTCACCTTTAGTTAATTCAGAAAATAGGTATCCCACATATTTTCTGGTGGTAAATTGCTCTGTATCAACTTGCCTTAGTAAAGAGCCGCTGCCTTACCTATTCCTGCCGCTATAGTGACTCTGTTATGTTCCGGCTTGTCGATAAGCCTAACATCCCGGTCACAGGAAAACGACGAACCAGTAACATCTGTGATGTCTATAGATTACGGTTATCTCTCATCATCAGAAAAACCCTGTGCCTGATTATGTAGATTATAACTTAACCTGGGATTTATGATATATAACTAGGGAATAGGGCAGATTAGCACAATTTGCAATCCACTAGTAACGTCTTTGATGTCTATAGTCGACGTCTGTCTCTCATCGTCAGGAAAATCACCTGTAGGTAAGCTATCTTAGTTTAGTATCTTCACGCCCATATCCCCGAAGAGGTAGGCAGAGGTACAACCAAGGCACCCACGACTAGCCGAAGAAGTCCCACAATGTGATAGGTGGCAAGCCTATCGCCAACCGGGCACATTTCCAATCCCGACCAACATTTTTTTTTATTAGAAAATTAGAAAAATCCAATTTTCTTTTTGTTGGCCGACCCGGGATTCGAACCCGGGACCTCATGCAGTCAAGTCCAACACCCGGACCGCTAGACCACAGAGCTATCTTAAACATAAAAAAAGTTTATATCCGGCTTGAGGATGATGATTCTACATAAATGTAAAGTAAATAATCCTCGCTGTCGTTACTATAAACAGCAGCTAGTGAAAGTTGATCAGTTTTGACCAGGATCCTAACTTATGATCAATAAAGTTTAGGTTTTGCTATAATAGCGTACTTTCTGTTACAAAATCACATACTTTCTTTACTTTTACTGCAACATTTTATTCTTTTAATAAAATGTAATCGTAAATGTTATAATAAAATTCAAAACAGATTTCAACAAAAGCAAACAACGTCATATTTTGGACTTATCTTGAAATATTTGAAGATTAACCGATTCGGCTTACTCTTTCATATACAATTTATCTGAATTTTATTTCATAAACACAAAAAGTACACAATACACCCATGTCTAACAACAATTTACTAGGTAGTAATATATAAGTGTAAATCCCTTACAAAACACATTTCTGTTAGTAATGTTACTTTAAAATTAGTTTCTGTTCTGTTGCATCACTCGCTTTGAGAATTACATGCTAAATTTATCGTTTTAGTTTTTTCTTATTTTTTTTGGGTAGACATTGAACAAATCTACAGACATCGTGTCCGATATAGGTGCGTCCTGTGTTAGGCCTCTTGTGCAGGCCACCGGCTAGTCTATCCTACTTTTTTATACACTACTGGCGGCCTGCCCCGGCTTCAAACAGTTATGAAATATACATATAAACCTTCTTCTTCAATAACCTTATCTATTAAAAAAACCGTATCAAAATCCATTGCGTAGTTTTAAAGATTTAAGCATACAAAGAGACATAGGGACATGAAAGCGACTTTGTTTTATACTATGTATTTTTTGATAATTAAGACGGCAAAAATAGGTAAGACCGAGGATTTCTACAAGAACAATTTGCAGCACGGCACTTTATCACCGGTGTCCTTGATGGTACCTAAAGCCCCAATTAACATTTACCAATTATAATGTTAGATTCAGTTCGAAAGATTTGTCGTGATTCCCACTTTTACAGTAACATATAGGTACAATGGTGTACAAAAGATTTCCAAGCTCTTGAAACACTTGGCAAATGTAATAATTCCTATAAGAACCTTGCATAAATGTTCCAAGTAAGAAATAATTTGAGAAGGACGTTGTAGTGTTGGTTTAATGTGAATATATTGTGGAGTGCCACAGTTCATTGGATCTCATTATGCTAATATGCATCCTTTACGGGTAAGTGTAGGTACACACTAACTTAAATCGAAATAAAATTATTTAATTTGCAACCGCCAAAAAAATGTATACGTATCATGGCGTGACAAAATAGGCAAGAAAGTGAGCTATGAATGAATTGGACTTAACGGAAGCCAAAACCCCCAAACATATCCAGCTCCACACAACACACACCACTAAACTGTTTTATTATCACCAACAATACACACTACTAAAAACTCAACGTACGTTTCGCTTCGTAACTGAAGCATCATCAGCAGAATTCAATTGTACTCCACGAAGGTCGAGCAGATACATGGATTTCCGCAAAAAAACGCCTTCTTCTATCAAATTTTTACACAATAACTGTCTCTACACTATCTTTAAAATAATATCATAAAACTTCTCATAAATTACTAAATTATATAAAAGTTAGTGCTTTAATAAATGATAGATTCTCTAGTTATATCCACTTCTGGCTATCACTTAGTGAATACGGGTGTAAATGTATATTTTTTATTATTTTAGAAGTTGATAATTAAAAATACTTGTAAATGGCCTTAATTTAATAAATTAAAAAATACTTGTTTGTGCATTAAATGTTAATTACCGTAATATTTCGCTCATCTGAACTGGATTTTTTGGCGTTTTCGTTAGTTTATTTTTTTTCGACTTGCGACATTTTTAATCGACTTTTAATTATTTAACCACATATACCCAATTAAAAATCTAGGCAATAATTTCAATAAACCTTTTTTTATATGAGCGTCAGCGGGTCTCCTGACGATAAGAGACAAACGTGTCCTATAGACACCATCTATGTTAAATGTCTGTGGTTGCTGTCCAGTGGCTAAGATGTTAGGCCAATTGTGCAAGACTACTGGCTACTTTTCCATCTGGACAGGAATATAAGTCATTATGGCCCCAAGAATAGGTAAGCCGTTGGATCTCAACCAACTTCTTGATATCTCTTGCTCTTATTGATAATTACCTTTTAAACCAATTTTCGCCTCTTACAAGATACATAGCAAAGAAACAGGTGGCACGAAGACGGTTAAGTAAAAAGCGGCAATAACAATCTAAATAAAAGTTGATATACCTAGGTACGTAGCAAGTGTACTTCACACTTTGATTAGTTCTATTACTATTTTTATTCATTTGCATTATCTATAATATATGCTCAACGAAATTTGTCCACTCGTGTAGGAGTTATGATGCCACAGACATTTTCTTGTACCTAAGGTTAAAATCATATTTTTGCAAATTTTTAATCCATAATAATTAATAAAGTGTGTTCATTTATTATTTTATTAAAGCTTTAAATTAAATTTCTATTGACAATGCTTCCGTTGACAACCAGATGTCAGATCAGATGTTGAGCTTTCAAAAATCTTTTATATAACCCATTGATAGGAAACAATTTAAAATTTCTCACCATGATTTGACTGTTCACTAGTTTAAATGGCCAATCATCATCAGTGAAAGATGAAGGATATAGATTCAATTCCTGTCTGAGATTAAATTTAAAAAATATGAAATATTTCAACTATGGTAAAACCCTATGGTTTTACAATGCGATACACATTGGTGTGTAAATAGTAAATCGTGAATAAACAATTAAAAATATATTAAAATATTTGCACACCACAAGTTGGTAGAATATGTAGGAACGCTTAAATAATTTTGTAACATCTTTGTAACACTCATATTCCGCAAATAAATATTTTTTCTTTTCTTTTTTTCTTTAAAAAAAATATCTATATCTTTACGATGTGAAGTAAATAACGATACTCGTACCTTTTGAGAGCTTCAACTCTATTGAAAGCATTGTTAAAGAAAAAAAAGATTCTAACTAGTGTGTCTCTGCACTATATCTACACTTCGAAGTCCTTGCTAACATACTTGTCCTGAAGATGCCAAGTTCTTTACATTTACATTGCTATTTATTCTTAACATGTTAATAAAATAAATATCTTCACGCCAATGTCTTTTATATAAAACTTAATTTTGTTGGACATTTTGTTATTCAAAATACTAGACAATGCAGATTATAAAATACAGCAAATGTACAGAATGTTAAGATTACAGTATAAAGAGAAAACAAATTAAACTTTGATATGAAAAGTTTAATTGATAAAAATACCATTGATCTACATAATTTTTAAATGTATATTTTTTTCCATTAATTAGTGAATTAAATACTTAAATGTATTTACTCAAATTGGTATTTCACCAAACTCCAACACCAAATTTCAACAAACTCATAAATAACAAAACAGTACGTACTCTTTAAGCTAATCAGTTTATAAAAGTATCAATAATATATATTTAACTATTCATCAAAAAAATATTTATACAAACAAAATTTGGTCCTGTTTTATTAATTTTCCAATTTGTTATCCACTTTATTCGATTTGAAATCTAGGAAGAGGTGATACTAATGTATTGTAAAGTTTTACAACGCGTCTATATTTCCGTACTCTACTCAATAAAAATTTATAAATCAAATTTGATCGCTATTTTTATTTATGTCGTTATGTTAATGTAATAAACACTATATATCATTGAACTGATACTAATAACTTACATCGTCAACACATAATTTATGCATTAGAAAGGATAAAGCATCTGCCGCCTTCTCATACAAAATTGAGACTCAATTCCATGTCGATTTCAAAATCTATAAATAAGTTTTATGACAGTAATAAATGCTGTAAAAGGCTTCTAATAATTTCCGATCGCTCTCAAATCGAGATTATCTCGATAAAATCAAATTTGTGATGATAGTTCATTCATATCAGTCGCGTTGGAGATTGTGTGCGTTTGAACAAAGCATTATTGTGCAATTATATTATCGCTACATCTCGATACATTAGCCAGCGAAGCCTACGCGCTGACTTGTATAAATGTTTCAGTCAGTTTCAAGTACAATGACGTTTTCTTAAGGAGAAAGTTATGTGTTTGTAAACAATAGCATCATGTTATGAGGTACAAAAGTAAAACATTCGAAATGTGTGTAGGGCGTTACGTCACAGAATTCATCGATTAACAACGTACTGTCAAGGTGCTTGTTGCGTAAGCGCAATCATTTTGATGTCATTGACATTACGACTACCATGTGATTTTCAATTAAACTTTTTATGTGAAAATACTCTTAAGCCTCACTAGGTATACGTTCTCCGAAAGGTAAACATTTTCCATGATACATCATCTATTTAGAAAAACATCGGCTATCGCCTTTGTGTAGCGGTTTGGCATTAGACTTGACTTTTTGAGATCCGTGTTCAATCCCCAGATCGGGCAACAAAAAAATTAAAAATGTGTATTATAAATTTTCATATAAAAAACGTTGCCCGGGATTGTATTTGTTCTTGGTTGGCGGTAGGCTTGACACCTACTATATTGTGAGACTAAGTGTCTTCGGCTACTTGTACCTCTGCCTAATTCTACGGGGATATGGGCGTTAAGATAATTTATCTCCAAAACGCGTATTCGTGTATTATTTATACATTTTGCCGTTGGTATTTGGTAGAACCTCATAGTTAATGCTGGTTTGGAATACATATATACAAATAATTAATTCACGTTTAATCATGTTAAATTTATCAGTATTTCATATCTCCTCAGTTTTGTGTATAAAATCTGTGCAATTCCTCATAACTTTAATTAATTGGAAAGAAAGTTGGATTAATTAATTACTTGCTTATGATATCGATAAATTATTTTATTGGTCTGATGGAGATACGAACAGATAAATAGACGATAGTTTGCCTGTAAATGATAAAATAGGTTTTAATCAAGTAGACAGATTTTCTAATGGCATTAAATACACATTGCCAAACACATTGACAAATATCCTGTATTTTATTATTACCTATTACTTTTGATAACCTTTTTTACTTTTTAATTTCAATTAAGATAAAGCGGCTGATGGTATACCTACTCGTACAAAGAAGAACCGGACCATCAAGGGGAAATGTTTATATGTTTAGCAGCTCCACCCACTGTCGTATACATACCCTAATATATAATCACGTAGTTTGTAACAGGTAAACACCACAGTTGATAAAATTTAGAAATTTATTTGAAATTTCGGCCAAGAGTTTTCTACGCAACTAGTAAGGTAGTAGTAGTAACGTCATAATATTCTCATTTTTTATTAATATGTGAAAGATTTAGCAAGAGACAGTGGAAAACATTGAAAATCTGTATGTTTGTCCTAACACGGTTACCTTGTGTAGGTGGCAGAATATAAATGTAGTGATAGGCTTACCACCGCTATATCTAATCTCGCCACCAGAGCGTCACTGCGTATTTGTGGCAGTGTGGAAGGTTGAGTGGTCAGTAGGTACATTTAACCTCTAGAGACCCTGTATCCTCAGAAGAGTACATAGACTTTTAAAAAACCCGCTCTTTTTGTTTTCGGTGAACTTGAATCTTTGCCCGCAATTTTGGGTGAGGACAATTTTTTTTAAAAAAAAAAAAAAGTTTTGGACTCTAGAGGTTAAGTACGACAAGTAGCAGCAAGTTGAACACACTGGTGTTATCATTAGTGTCTATAAACAACTTGTGCTTTATATCTATATAAAAAAACTGTCACATTAATATTCCAAGATCATGTGCCAGACAGCTCGCAAAAGGCGAGCATAGGCTTATCGTCACTAACACCATGACGTCTGACTAGGTGGTAAAGTCTCGCAGTGACTCTCCCCGATAGTTACCACCGCCTTACCTATTCCTACCACCATAATGTAAGCGCTGTCCGTTGAGGTGTTCCGGTTCGGAGGATAAGGTAGCCTGTAAACTTACTTTTGCTCGAGTAAGGTTGGCAACGCACCATTTACCACCTTTGGTGTCTCTGGGCAGTGTGAGTTTCTTATCATAAGGATATAATTTGCTTGTTTGCCTTTGAATATCATAAAAAGAATCTTTCTCATTTTCTTTCGAAGAGTCATGACAATATTAAATCCACCATTTTGCTTCGCTAAATTTAAATCTACCATCTACTAAAAATATAAGTAACTAAACTAACTCGCCCTTTGCTAGAACAAGTTAGTGGCCATTTATGATATGGTGACGAGAACGTTAATCTTTGACGTCCAATCTTAACAGTTTGGTAGCAGTAGAAAAACCGCTTAAGTGCCAGTCGAACTTGTTAAGGAGGGTTCCGCAGCTAACAAACACAAACTTATAAACATATTCTAGATTATGTAACACACAAACTTGTTTTTTTTTCTATAAATTTTAAAGAAAGAAAAAATTTCGCCCCAGACAGGATTTGAACCTGTAACCTTTCGTCTCCAGCCGACGAATTTTTTCTTTCTTTAAAATTAATAGAAAATTTATCCCAAGCACAAAATACGTTGTTTTTTTTTACTATTTGCTTTGTGTTAGTTTATATCTTGCAGCTTTTTAAATTTCTCATCTTAAATGAAATTTTTGGTAGAGATTCCGATAAAAATCTCACCATTAAGTTATTTTTATTCTTTGGATTATTTACACACTTTTTAAGATAAACTCTTACTTGGTTCTTTTCCACTGTACTAAAAGTACATAAAAAGAAGAAATGACTAAAGATAAATAAAACTGTTTCATTTTAACGTTCAGTATTTAGTTCTAAGTTACTGACTCAAACACTGTACGTTAAAATAACATAGACTTTATTATCTTCAGCTGTAATGGCCTATGAAAAGTATAACTGGTTGGCTATTGTATCATAAAAAGTTTTAAATAAAGTGTATAGTGGAAAAGTACAAGAGTTTGCCTTAAAACAAAATGGAATCCCACCAAGTGCCGACGATAACAAGTATAGATTCTATTTGGATTCTTTTCTTATTCTTATATCTATCATATTTAGACCTGTTAGTTTCGTTAAAAAAAATATTTCATTTATTTTAGTTAAGTTTAGTAATATAGAGTAACAATTTCTTATGTGATCTGTTAAAAAATCCACGATTCAAACAATACACAAACAAAAAAAAATGTGTCCATTACACTTGACTAATATGTCACATCTGAAAAACTACAAAAATGCGACTTCGATAGTGTTAAATAAGAAATCTAGGCACATAAAAATTAAATGTTTTCCATCATCATCATCAGATCCAGATTTCGAATAATCTTTGAAGTACACTCTTTAAAATAAAACAAGCAGTTGTCGGCAAAGTCAGTTTACTGACGATAGTTGAAAAGCCGATTGTGCCTCTTTGTCACTACTTCCGCGCTCTCTCTTGCACTTCAAGCCTTAAATGGTACGCCTCAGAGTGAGGTAACGCCGCATGAGTCATGTTTTTTGGTGCAACCGGCTCGTTTTGTCTCTTCAAAAATAAAATATTTTAATCGCCTCTGTGGTCTAGCGGTCCGGTGTCGAACTTCTTGAGGTCCCGGGTTCCATCATCAGGTCGGGCAACAAAAAGATATAGAAAAATTCTAATTTCAATAATTCTAACAAAAATGATGTTGCCCCGGATTGGATATGTGCCCGGTTGGCGGTAGGCTTGCCACCTATCACATTCCGTTTAAACTACGAAACCCTAAAATGTGACCATTTAACGTTACGTAAAGAGTTAGCACATCTGGTTCCAGAACTAGATATTATGATAGATGACTATAGAGTATCGTGACGGACTAATCGTATCGAGTTAAATGGCTAATGGACACTAATGTAAATTATCTGAGCAGAGCATCTGACGAGCTGAACGGAGAAAGTGTTTGTCGCAATTTGTGCAGAGGCTTACTTTGTCATGTGCTTTCTTATCGGTATATGCTAATTGTTTAAATGTGGACTTCATTCAAATATATTAACCATTTCTAGTTATGTAACTTGTATGGTATTCAATAGAAATTCGCTTTCTTTCGAAGGACAGTAACATTTGGGCGATTTTTTTAAATTTTAAATTTGTTTTATGCGAGAGCCAAGCAAATAAGCAAATGGCTCTCTTAACGGTAAGAGTGGCCTATAGAAACTATATATGTTAAAGGTGCGTCGCTGTGCTGTTGTCTGGATGTTAGGCCTATTGTGCAAGTCTACGGGCCATCCTACTCCCTAGACCGGAACATGACAGTCATTATGGCGGCAGGAATAGGTAGGGCAGTGGATCTCTACCCAATATAGGTAACTTACCTATCAAAAAAACTCAGATGTCAAGCCTCCCACATAAGTTTACCATGCTCAAGACAAGCATGTACTTAAGACAGGTTAGCACACACACGAGTGTGAGTCTCTCACAGTGTGAGTTGTGTGTGTGTGTGTGTGTGACTATCAGTCCTCTTTTTCCTTCGGGGGTTAGAAATTAATTCAAAAGGGTTTATATTGCAGTCTACTCCTGTATTAGTAGTGCATTACAAACCTGATGCTTAATATAAGCCTCTTGAGTAAGTTTTCCGTATACTCCAAAAACTCCTCTTGGCACTTGACAGCACTGTTGGCGTGAAAAGTCAAATTGTATTACGTTTGTGTTGCGAGCTGCTGTTGGCTGTATTTGTCAGACGGGGAAAGCTTAAAATCAGTATTGAGGTCGATTAAACCTCAACAATTACTAAGCTTTTTCTTACTAACAGACTCATGTTAATACGTTCTATTTTTATACTTTATTATCACTTTTTTGTCCTTTATTTAAATTGGTTATGTTTTAGATTTATTGTTATTTTCTTGTTAATGATGTTAAGTTTGAGTCTGTCAATTAATGTTTTCTTTCTTTTTTCTTTTAAAAAGGAACACGAAGCAAACGAAACTTGACAATGCTGGCAGTAAAAAAATGAGGTGATTCTACCAATCCCAGTGATTCTAGACCCGATTTTAGTCGGGTCAAGAATCTACTTTGTAATCCAGCAATATAAATTGCTCGATTGCTTTATAAGCGAGAAGTAAGCTCGTTACACCCGTGTTATTCCAAACACAGGGCCGGAAGCAGTTTTATACTGAAAATGAATAGTAGAATTTACACGGATCATCTTTTGTTTTCATTATCGACCACGTGAGTGACACCGATCACTTCACGATCTTATTGCAACCACAACACAACCAGCGACCATATCCATAGTTTGTCAGTACCGCAACTGCCCATAATTATTAGCACATATCTGCTGCATGACCAAGTTTTATTGCTGCAATATATTGTGGTCATGATAAGTGTGAATCCAGCATAAATTTATTAATTATTAATTAATTAATCGAAGTGATAAAATATTAATTAAATCCAGTGTTTATAATAAAGTTACATATAGACAATTAAGTAAAACTCACAGAAATTAATTTTGTATAATGTTTTTAATATCTTTAAATAACTATTAAAATTGTCAAAATAAGTTTTAAATTTTATCGATACTTATTTAAAACTAATTTTAAAACAATAAAAATAATATATTAAGCGCGGTGGTGATTTATTACATCAATCAACTAATAGTTAAGATTAATATTATGAGAAAAAGTAGTAGTAAATCACTAATAAGAAATTAAAGAATCCATCACCTTGACATATTCAACTCTCTATATATAACGAAGTTATGAAAACCGTGTGTACGTTGAAGATATTTTGAATCAAATTCAGAAATCGATAATTTTCGTTTAAATCCTATTAATATGATAAATACGAAAGTTTGTTTGTTACTCCTTCACGCAAAAACTGCTGAACTGCTGCTGCTGCTGAATTCATGAAATTTGGCACACGAATAGAGGGTAACTTGGATTAACATATAGGATAGTTTCTATCCTGACAATGGCTCCTTTAGGACCATTAACCACGCGGGCAATTAGCTATATAAAATTATTTTTAAATAGTCAAGATTATTGAATAAATTACTACACTTTTAGGATGGCTATCTTTGGGAAGAAGAGCTGTAATAATTGTTAAAGAGTTTTTTTTAAAATTGAATTAGTTTAGTAGTAAAGACTAATACAAAACATCACTGTACATGATTATACAAAAATAATAATAAATATGAATATATCATACTGATACGCTAATGTGAAAATAATAACAGAGATTTTTTAGAATATAAAGCTGCAAAAAAATATACCTTACCGCATCGCGATTTCATAATTCATTTTCCTAAAGTTAACTCCTCCTTTCTGAGTCGGTTAGTAAATGGTACATTAGAATAACGTATTTTTATGCAAGTATTAGAGATTACTTTTATTCTAATGTTCTAAAATGTTTTTAGATATATAAATATATATGTTATTCATGGCCATATCCCCGAAAATGTAGGCAGAGGCACAAACAGGGTACCCACGACTAACCAAAGACACTAAGTCCCACAATGTAATAAGTGGCAAGCCTATCGTCAACCGGGCACGTATCAAATCCCAGGCGACGTTATTTTTTTTATAAGAAATTTTAAATATTTATTTTCTATTTTTTTTGTTGCCCGTCTCGGGGATCGAACCCAGGACCTCAAATAGTCAAGTCCGACAACGGACAGCTAGACCAAAGTTGATGATATATAGATTTGTTAGTGATCTCAGCAAGATAGCTGAAAAATTACTTGACAGATTATGATCACGTTTTTAATATTTTAAAGACGTGGGATCATAAAAAGTTTGCTAAGTTTGCTTTCAGTTCAGACAAAATACTACGATAAATGTTTCTAGGTGAAGTCGCGATATGTAATATGTCGTCATAAACTGGCTAGTGGCAAGACTTAAAAAGATACACATACGCCAATCAAGTATTTTAGCCAATCGTTTTATTGATTTTTGCAAATAAAATGTTATTGACGTGGCCATAAATTTTTAGGAGAAACCACATACCATCTAAATTTAAATCAGAGCCATGGCTTTTCTAATGTACCTTAAAACTTTACAGCTTTTTTATGATTTTGGGAAGTAAACCAGCAAACGGATTTCCTGGTGTGAGATATGCATGTCACCTATAGACTCCAAAGAAGGTAAGAGAATCTTGCAAACTTGAGACTGTGCAGCTGGGAGACAGTAAACAACCAGACAGTTTCCTGATGGTGAGAAACCATCGTCAATGGACAAAACAAATATTTTAGACGTTATCTTATAACTGGAATCTTATGCCATGTGTACAAGTTAATCGGCTACCCACCTTCCAGCATGGATCACGACAACGGCATGCACTGATGCCATGACCACAACATAGTTAAAGTCATGCTGGTGTTGCAACTTCTTATTATTATTTTTTTATGAATTGGCAGGCAAACAAGCAGACGGATTTCCTGATGGAAAGAAATTCACGCCGCCTAGAGACACCAAAGGTGTGTAAAAATGGTGCGTTGCCAACCTGAGGCCAGGATGTTAGGCCTCGAGCAAAAGGAAGTTTACCGGCTACCTTATCCTCCGAACCGAAACACGTCATGACGTTATCGCGGCAGGAATAGGTAAGGCGGGGCTACCAATCCGGGCGAGTCGCTGTTAAACTCTACCACCTAGTCAGATGTCACGGTGTTAGTGACGGTGAGCCTATGCTCGCCCTTTTACGAGCTGCCTGGCAAGGAAGGCAAAGGAGCGCGGAAAAACACGGGGAAATAATAATACAAATGACTGTAAAGGGGACAGTAGAAAAAAACTGTCAATGTGATTTAAGTAACATAATTAAATGTTATCTTATACTGTATATGTTAATAAGTACTTCACACACGGCGGCTCATTTTGTAATAAGGATCATTTTTATTAAAATCGAGCCGGAACACGTCAACATTAAGGACTGACGTTATGACGGTAGAAATAAGTAAGGCAGCGGAACCAATCCATGCCAGTCGCTGCGAAAATCTACCACTAGTCAGATGTCACGATGCTAGGGACGGTAAGCCTATGTTCGCCTTTTGCTAGCCGTCTAGCAAGAAGGCATATCTATTCTGGAAAGGAGCTTGGACCAACACGGTGAAAGAAAATCCGGAAAATCAACCAAAATACTCAAGTTTTGTGAACTAATGACGTAGTATCGAAATAGAAGTCAGTTTTTTGAAGTTTTTTATTAAGTGATAAATTTTACGCATAAAAGATGAGAAACTTTATTTTTTATCGTTTTCGTTTATGCTAAAAAGAGTTAAGTGGTATAATGAGTCAATTAGACATTGAAATAAGAACGGCAAGTTATTAAAATGAACCGGCTCAGCAGTAAAAAAAAATTGGACGCCTATTTAACTAGGCTCTGTGACACGCTACACTTAGGTGACATAGTAGCATGTAATGTTGGTTGAGAATCTAAATTTAGACATTATTTAGTAAAATCTGTGTTCAACAAGAGTTAATTTTTTTAGTAGTAAAATTGTTAATATATCTTTGTGAGATTCTATATTAGTGTTGATTACATGGAGTCCTTGGTTCGATTTTTATTTCGTGTAACTCAAATATGCTTTTTTTCAAAATTTTGGATAAGTACCTCTGCTTATGTCTTTATACTTCTAATCAAAAACGTTAAAGTGAAATAAATATACTCATGAGTATACTCTAGAATTAAATTTGAACACCTTACAGTAAAGGCAATACAAAATACTGTCCATTTGAAAGAACAACGATTTAGTCTTTACAAACTCTTAGTGGTTAATATTATCAAGCGATACGAAATTTGTCGGATCGGCTAGTTATTAATAAAAGCAATATTTAACGAAACGATTTGTATGTAATTTAAAGAAAAAATTCTGCTACATATTGTCAGTTCTTATAATACTTTTGGTATGATACTTACATATTTAATGGTAATTGACATGTTGCTCATGATGGAATGGCTTATTCTGTGAGACGAAACACATACACATCAAGATTGTTTTTATTATTCCTTATATATAGAGTGCTTATCGTGATTCTCTTAAAAAACTCTTTTTTTTTACTTTACATATATACTTTCTCTAATCTGTCTTTTAAATCATACGATATATACAAATGGGTACATAAAAATGAAAGTTAACAACATGTTTGCTAATAACTGTTCAATAGTATTATAAAGTTGTTGAAAGAGATTAGTGTCTCAAGGATTAAATACTGCTAAGCACGAACTTGTCACCGCTAATTTCGTATTGACAGTCTTATTACCAACAGGATTAGTACGGTGACATCATATGAATATAAATTATACATAATGACGTTACAAGGATGCTTCCAAATCCAAAGAAAAGAAAATATAATAGCAAATGAACCGAACAAAAAGCATTGTGACATCATATGAACATAAATTATACAAAAAGTTACAAAGATGCTTCCAAACACTAAGAAACGAAAATGTAATAGCAAATAAAACAAACAAAAAGAATTTTAAAAGAAATAAAACAAAGTCATTTGGAATTATTGGCTATTTTTTGTTTGAACGCAGGAATTAATTAATCAAACTGTGATAGGCTTTTTTCGAATTACAGAATAGGAGTTGAACTGAAAATCTAAATCATATTTGATTAAACTCAAAACAAAGCACACGAAGACGGCCGAATAAAAGATTTAAGGAACTTGCGCCTAAGAAAGCCAAGTTCTTAAGATGGCCCATTTTCAAAATTTTGTTTTTTTAGGAATAATTTAAACTCTTTCAAACTTTAAAAAAAAAACAAAATATTGAAAATGGATCCTATTAAGAAGTGGGCTGCCTTGGGTGCAATCTTATAGTATTTTAGTTATAGGGTCAATAGCCTGTGCCGTTGTTAGTCAACGTCCCATTTACCTCATAAGAAAACAAACAAATACTTGGTTCCGTTTTGGTATCACCACCATACCTATTCCTGTCACCATAATAGGTATCAGTGCTTGATATCATGTTCCGGGTAGTAGTGTAACCAGTCACCTTGCTCAAGCAAAAGACTTCAACCGACTTCAAAAAAGAGAGGAGGTAATATAATCCCATCCTATACTCTATGTATGTTAACCACATTTTCTGTCATTTCTAAACTCATTTATTTCCTTTAATTTGAAGGGCGTACTTCCAAATGATCCCATGGCCTATATGTCTGGATTTGATGATAGAATCCTAGAAGAAACTGAGAAATCGATTTTTGTGTGCGTAAATGACATTCTTATTGATATCTAAGTAATTTTTTTACAGTTTTTTTATCATGTTGGAAGGCAAACAAGCAGATGGATTTCCTGATGGTAAGAAATTCTCGCCACCTAGAAACACCAAAGGTGGTATTGGGGCGTTGCCAACCTGAGGCCGGGATGTTAGGCCTCAAGCTAAAGTAAGTTTACCAGCTACCTTACCCTCCAAACCGGAACACGTCATGACGTTATGGCGGCAGGAATAGCTAAGGCAGTACCAATCCGGGTGAGTCGCTGCGAAACTTTACCACCTAGCCAGATGTCACGGTGTTAGTGACGGTACGCCTAGGCTTTCCTTTTTACGCGCTGCCTGGCAGGAAGGCACACGATCTATTCTGCAAAGGAGTCCAGACCAACATAACAACAACAACAACAATATTGTTGAGTTTAAATTATTTCATCATTGGGAATTCCGTATGTATGCTTACCGATGCTATAAAAGACATACATATCTTCACGCCAAGTCCCTTACGGGGTAGGCAGAGAGTATCGTGTGCCAGACCTCACGATCCTGACAAACCTGTCTTGCTTCCTTCACATTCATAATCCTTTTCATACAAACACGCCGGTTTCGGAGACTCTTGACACCACGCTCGGATAATATCCGATTGATCTGATCGTGAAATGTCAGCCTTGGTCTCCCCGGGTACCTACATC